>JANIMX020000283.1:1933761-1948120 GCA_024582655.2 Erythroxylum kunthianum | reverse complement strand
TCATCAAATTCAATTTCATCACAACCTCAATTCTATACTCGATATAAAACCGATCAAATCAAAAATCAATTAACAACGATTATACCCGGAATCAGTCAATTAGAAATGCATTTTCTAACATGGCAATGAAATTCAATTATATGCAAATTCATGTATATGCGATGCATATAAACAACAATGCATTTCCTAAGTTGTCATAAAGGGCACTCAATTCAAATATAATCCCGTTAGCAAAGTAACAGGTCACTACACTAAAAGTTAGATTTCCAATTTTAAAGTTCATACCAAACTATCCTTTGTGCAGACAAAAGATAATTCCTATTGCATGTTGTACTTTACATAATTTTATTAGGATGAAGGATAAAGCAAATGAGTTATTTACATTATATGGGGAAGAAGGGTTAATCATTAATGAAGAAATTGGTGTTAATGTGGTACGTGATGGTATCCAAGTTAATTTCTCGCAGCAGAGTCACATGAGTATTCTTCGAGAGAGTATCACAGATCAATTATGGAATGATTATAATAATTGTGGTAGGAGTTAAAATATTTTATGGTTAAATATATAGTGATGTAGTTGAAATATATTTTTATCTACTTTATATTCGAACTACATATGTAAATTGGCATTTTTATTTAGTAAGAACAATTATTTATTATTATTGTTTTTAATTGATATGTAATGTTATTTATTGGTAATGATCAATTGAATAATATTATGATAATTATATCCATAATATATTTTTAAGTTTTTAGAAAACGAAAACAGTTTTTCATAATAACAAATGAATATGTTTATCAGTTTTTAGAAATAAAAAACAGTTTTTCAAAAATAATAAATGAACACGTTTTTCAAAATTTCTATGAAAATAAATTATTTTCATTTTCAATAAAAATTGAAAGATGAAAACAGAAAATATTTTTATGTAAGTGAAAACGCCCTAAATTTTCATTTTTTGGTTCACAATCACCTAAAGTATGGATGGTATGAGGTCACTTGCCATTTTAGCTTTGAGTATCTTGAGGATGGTTTGGCCAAATTTTCGGTAGCAATTTATTCTATCATATGCAAATTGTGATGATCTTAACATGAACTTTATGTTGAAACTTTTAGTTTGATGTGTGAAGTTACTTTCAATAATTCAATTGCAAGTATTGTTTAAACTAAAGAATAACTCATAGATATCAATTTGCATCATCACTATTTTTAACTATTCTTATAATTTTTTACAAAGAATTAGAGTTCTAATAATTAGGGAAAAGAACAAAAATATGAAGGCAACTTTGCTATAGACTAATCATGAAAATGTAAGGAAAGAAGATTTTTCAAGATAAATGAGATGTATTTCCAAGATTTTGTACTTTTCTACATATTGTTGAAGATGGTATATGCTTAATACATAAAAAAACAATACTTGGTCATGCGAACCCGACAAGAATCTGCCTTATGAACCCACAAATAAGCTGACACAAACCAAGAAAGCCACGAGATCAGATCTAGAAAACTAAGACCCGTTGAGAACAATAACTCAAGAACCCTAATTGCAAGTTAACGCCACAAGGTGTGCAAATCCTTTGATGAGTTTAAGTTCTAAATAAGGCAAAAACCTCACGAATCTTATTAATCAAAACTCCCCCTAAAATAACAATGTCAGAAGCCTTATATAGGCTGAAATTTTAAATCCTAACCTAACAAAGAAACACTAGTTAAATCCTAACATAATAAGAAAACACTAGTTAAAGTACCCTAACCTACCCCACACACCAATAGGCATGTGTTTTCCTAGTTAAACTAGGAAATCCTAAAACTAACCCTAAGCACACGCCCCTCATGCATGACACATGCACGTGTGCTTCCTAGACTAACAAAGCATAATGAAAGTAAGGCTTAATATGAATAAAAGTCCAGCCCATTACATAATTAAAACATATGAATTTTAGCCCTAAAACTAATGAAGCACTTTGTTATAGGCTAAGTTTGATCATAAAAGGCTTGAATTAAATTAACCAAAGATTGTTCTTCCTTTTGCAAGCCTATTTTCATGTTTGTGGCCTTGATATACAACCCATTAGTTTCGGCCATGGTTTCTTTGACAAGTCCAAGCATTGCTTCCCTTATCCTCTTTGCTCTGGACCTTGTGATAGGCCCATCTGGTACAAGCAATGGGTCCTTGACTTGCTAGTTCACTTGAACACCTTCCTGAACCGCATCACTGTAGTACTTCATTAACCTCTTAAGGAGATGCAAAGCTTCTATTGTGGACCTTTTAGGCATGAAGCCAAATTAGTTTTCCGAGATTGAAGCCTACTTTCTCATTCTCTTCTCAATCACCTCTCCTATAATTTTATGGTGTGACTAAGTAATTTGATGTCTCTATAGTTGTTACAGCTTTGGATGTTCCTTTGTTCTTGCATAAAGGAATTATTGTATTAAATTGCCACTTGTCCGACATTTTTGGCGGACTTAGGGATCACATTAAAAAACTTAGCTAGCAAGTAATACCCTCTTCTCCTAAGCTTTTCTGTACCTCTATGGGTATCTCATCAGGTCCTACTACCCTAATCGTCCTCAACGTTTTTTGAATTTCATCTCTTGTAATCTGTTGGTAGCCAGTAAAATTATGAAACCTCTCGGATGAGCTAAGATCTCCTAAGAAGATATTATCCTCTACGCTTTCGTTAAAAAGGCTATAGAAGTAACTATACCATCTTCTCTTGATGTCATTATCAGCTACAAGCACTTGCCCTATTTCGTCTTTTATACATCGCACTTGATCCAGATCTCTTGTTTTTCATTCTCTAGTTTTTTCCAACTTAAAAATATCCTTTTCTCCATCTTTAGAATCCAATTGTTAATATAGATTCTCGTAAGCTCTACTTTTAGCTTCTGAGATTATTTATGTGAAATATGAAATAGTTTGCTTATGTGCTAACTGGATATAACTTGGTATAGTTACTTGTGCTTAATTATAGTTCCTTACTGGTTTGGAGACTTGTTAGTTGTCCATGTTGCATAAGGTTTTCCTAAGTTTTAAAAACATCATATTATTATCTTATTAGGTGTTATTGTACAATGTTAACAATATGTTGAAGACTTGTATTCTAAAAGCCAGAAGCTCCGTTGTAACTTGGTAGAAACCAAATACTTTCTGTTCCAATTATTCCAAACTCGTTTGATGTTTTCACCGTTATCCCTTCCCATCAACAATGTCAATGTTGGCATTTGGAGCAAGAATATTCTGTTTTTACATTTGCTCTAGTTTCCCTAATTCGTTTCCTTGGTTGAAGAAAATAAAAGGAAGAGGAGAATACTTGAACAAAACATTAAATTGGCGAAAAGGGTGAAAAGGCAAAACAAGAAGGTTGTGCTGGGGCATGGAGGGGATAAAAAGGCTATAAGGGAGTGAGTAAAGCATTTTTTCATTTCATGCTGATTTTGACAGACATAGAAGATGATGCCAAATATTATGTGCGTCTGCTCTAGCTATAATGTTAAGAACATCGATCATAATGGTTTTTGGCCTCAAGTGACATTGAAATAAACACATCTTTGTTGTCCAATGGAGTTTAGCAGCTATGTGTCATTTTATTGGAGAAAAGAAGATAATGCTTGGAACAAGGCAGGAAAGAAAATGCTAATTCACCATGAAGGACAAGAACTTTGGTTATGGGAGTGTTGCTCTGGTGAAAAGGATCGGAATGTTATCATCCCTTCTCACTCTACTTCTAAATTTCTAATGCTTGGCAACAGCCATATCCTTATGCATTGGATTCAAGACTTAATGCTATAGTATGTCAAATGAGTGCTCAGCTCACATTTCCTTTCCCCGTGATAAATTTTGTATGAGAATTTTGGTTGGGAAACCAAACTTATATAGGGTATTTGCGAGAAATTGATTTAAATGGACACACAAGTAAAAGGATAAGAAGCTTGAAGTTTGGATGGGCTCGGCTATATTGTTTGAGATCACATGTTAACATGAGGACATGTTATAGGAATGAGAAATGATATTTCATTGACTTCTTTTTTTTTTTCTAGGGGATGTGCATTTGTGCACTTCTAAGAACCGCCTGTGCAGGTAGTATATAGTGGAAACAAGTCATATTTAGAGTTCGAATGACATTCTAGTTGAGACTGAGACACAATGAATATTGTGTTGTGCAATTGCTATCATATGTAGCTTTCTTGTCAGGCATTGAACTCGATGGCTGTAACTGAAGAAGTTAAAAGTTGGTTGCATTGACATTGCCTTTCAGTTGAGCTTTTATTAAGTCTCCAAAAGTTTTTCCGATGGAGGTTCAGAGCATACCGAGAAAAACTATATTTATAACAGATTTTGTTCTGGGAATTTTGCCTATTTGTTCTTTATCGTAGTTGGTAAAGAATTACAAATAAGGATACCTTCATTTAATAAGGCTTTTAGAGAGTTTTCTCCCAACCAACTATACTCAGATTTCTATATTATGGTAACTACATGCTGTTTCCAGGTTGATGTTGATCTCCAGATTATTTAGCATGGTGGCAAGTGATAAATTTGAGTTGCATTTTCTCCCACCACTAGTTGCATACAGAAAGAAGCATGAACGGGCTGAAATTATGATGAAGTTCGAGAGTTTGTTCTTGTTAGTCTTTTACTTGGTTTTCATTTCTATAGTTTATACTTCAGAAAATTGTTCAAGAATGAAACAGAGGTTCATAGCTAAAAGTATATATGTATGAACGGGTCTGATCATCATGGACATCTGAACATGGGAAGAGTGTCGGAAAAGTGATAGCTAAAACAGATTAGAAAGATGAGAGGGGATTTATTTTTTTTAAGATAAGGGAATTCGTCAATACACCAGTATTTTTGTTTTCACTTAGAAAAAAATGGTTTTCGGAAAATAAATATGTTGCTGTAAATTAATCTCTTCCACACTTTTCTTCTGAAGTAAGAGATTTCTAAAAGCAATTTTCATTTTAATTTGAAATAAATGATAATGGAAGATGAATCGTGTTATCTTAAGTACAAGTACAGTGAGCTTACTAATTCCACTGATGCTATCTATCAGTAACATCATCGTGGAGAACAAATGTGGGCACATATGCAAAGTTAGAATTGGATTCTTTATTTGTTCTTAAAATTGAATCTTTTTACTCTCCACAAAAATGAGCATCTGTAAAAAAAATCGAAAGAATAACAAGACTTTATAGCATTGGAGAATATTTTGATGCAAGAAAAACTGTAAAGCTTGCTAGACTCCATAAAGAAGAAGAATCTATAGAACCTTTATGCAAAAGCAAACCGATATTTAGCTCCACACGAAGTTAAGCTTGAATTCAGCAGCAGGAAGGTTGTTGATACCATCATGAGCAACAACGGAAGAAGGGCATCTCCAGGACCAGAACATGAATACTCTTCTGGTAGTAGTTGGAATTATCGAGTGCTTTCCTCCTCTCATCGTTTCATCCCTTGGCAACCCACACTGGTACAACATTTGGCCTCTTTTCAGTTATCAAAAATTTTCACGAATGTAATAATTATCTTCTTTTAGGGCATAAATAGAGGTGGGCATGACGCATCGGCGGCGACACTTATGACAAGACCAGGTTTAGCAAGGTAAAAGGCCTCAAATGATAGTTATCATTTAGTTGAATGATTAATAACCATAGCTTGGTATAACCTCCCCTTTTGAATCACTTACGCTTCTCCATGTTAACAAAAAGAAAGCTTCAATTTCGAGTCTCCATGTTTACTGTACAGCATTTGCATTAATATACTAATTCAACAACAAAGCATTGCAGCTTTTTAAACTGGGAATCACCACCTCCACCAGTGCACATTCTCGTGATTAATAGCGGCAGGACTAGGGCAAGGGAGTCCCCTCCAAGACTTACAGGCCAAGTAAACATGCAGGAAGATGACAGCCCTAGGTTAACACAATATGAGCAACTACATGCATTGAAGAAGCTAAAGAAAGAAGTCTACAATCCAGTCCCTAATAGGATGACAAATAGATTGTGTTTGTACTACAGAGACCGTGCCAAAGAGATCACAAAGGAAAAAGAGGAGGAAGGTAAGAGATGTGCAATTTGCTTGGAAGATTTTGAGGTCAAAGAGGTGGTGATGTTGACACCATGTAGTCATATGTTTCATGAAGAGTGCATTGTGCCGTGGGTGAAGAGCCGTGGTCAGTGTCCAGTTTGCAGGTTTGGCCTTTGCGAGAGAACTAGAGATTCTCTAAACAATCATGGTATTGACAACGTAACAGAAAATGATCTACCCCTTGTTACAATAGTGAGGGCCTTGGAGGAAGCAGCTCTAGCATTGGGTAACACTGATAGACAACGCTTGTATTAACAAAAAAGGACGTGTTGGGTGAAAAATCTTTTCTTAAGTGAAAGAAAACTATCAAATGATGTGCTCAATCTCTAGTTAATACGTTAGATATTACTTTTAACCTTAAGCTTACTCGTCAACCGAATTTATATTATTAATCAAATTCTTGTAGTTTGCAAGGGTGTGAATTTACTTTTATTAGAAAACATGTAAAATTCTGGATGATTTGTAGTTAAAATGACGGAACGAAGTATTGTGTATTAAAAAGAGGGTTAATTGCACATTATATCCGGAATTTATGGACAATTTGATAATACTTGAAAAAAGTATAATAATTAAATATGCTCGATCGACCTATGATATTATAGAATAATATAGTGTAATATTTGGGGCCTAGCATATCACTCCCTTAATTTAGTTAGGCCCTTAACCTGTTAGGACTGATGGAAGATTGATACAAAAGAAGCATTCAAGAGATACTTAAAGAGAAGGTTCGATGTGGAGTACTATTAATTTGGGTCTATTTCTAATTTTGATAGTCATACAAGAGTGTTTAGAGGCAAATAAGGAGAAAATTTGCATTTGGCTACCATGATTAGTTGATCAAGGCATCTAGGGAGAAAGTTATTGGTGGGGACAAATAATGAGCAAGGAGGCATCTAGAACCTTATGACTGTCTTCAAACCAAGTAAGGAATATTAGAGCATGAAATCACTCTTCTACTAGCTTTTGTTCATTCTCAAGGGGATCTAATGCAACCACTAGGCTAAAAACTACTTAAAACCTGAATTACAAGGAATTAGAACTTTACGATTATCTTCAAATCAAGTAAGGAAATTTGATCATAACCAAACCCACTTATTAGAACCAAAGCTATGAGGATTTAGTCATCATAAGTTGCCTTGAAAAGATTATATTAAATTCTTGTTAAAGAACAAAGAGGAAATCCTAACAAAGTGAAAAAAAACTCTCAATTTAATTTCTATATTGATGATTTACAAATTATATTAATAAGATAACCTTTTGCAAGCCTAAAATCCCTAGGAACTAGAATCCTAAAAGGAAAAGAAAACTAAAGTCCTAAAGAAACATTCCTTATCAAGTGTAACAAGGATTCCAACATTTAATACTATTTTAACTAGAACTCTAGAAATCCTATTTCATTTCATATCCTTGTTGTCATAAAGAATCCTAATTAGATTAGAGATTAACCCCATAATAAGTTCTAACCTAAATAAGAAACTAGAAAACAATTATAAAATATGCTTAATACATGGTTTGGGCTTTATAATTAAGTAAGTTATAGCCCAATTACAATAAAAATGCTCACTAATTATTCAAAACAAACTAAAGCCCTTAAATACATCTTAATTATGTAAATAAGATCTATTTAACTTAAAAAGTGGACCAAGTTCATAAACATTCTCCAAGCCTTGTTCTTCATATATTGAGCATATTTCATCTTCAACAATATGTAGAAAAGTGATTAATATTCACAATGCATCTGATTCATTTTAAATAGCCTCCTTTTATTTCATATCTATGATTAGTCCTTATAAAGCTATATTCATGTGTTTGGTCTTTACCATAGTCATTAGACCTCCAATTCCTTGCAAAGGATAATAAAATGGTTGGAAATAGGCATTGGTGCTACTGCTCTCCATCATTCCCTCCATCCTAAAAGGGATTTGTCCTCTAATCACCTACATCATACAAAGATAAATAAGGTAAATTAAAATATGCACTCACATTACCATAATTGCTTGCAAATCTAGTTTGTAGGCATTATCATTCAACTTCTCCAACACTTGAAAAGGTCTATCTCTCCTAGGCTTCAACTTAGACTTCCTTTGATTAGGAAACCTATCCTTATGCATAGGAACCCAAATTCAATCTTTAAGTTCAAAAATAACCATTATAGGCCATTTATTGTCTTGCTTTGTATATTGTTTATTCTTTCTCTCTATGTTAGTATGAACCTTGTTATACAAATCCCTAATAAAATTTGCCTTATGCTTACCATGCAAATCAGAGTGTTTGTTAGTAAGTTAAGTTAAGATATCCAAAGAAGTTAAAGGAATAAATGTATACACAATTTTGAAGGAGAATAAGAGGTAGTAAAATGAACTGACCTATTCTAGGTAAACTCAACATGCACTCCCATTATTTTATGGCTTTTTGAATAGTAGCACATAATAAAGTAGTAAATGTATGTCCATTTATTTAAGTATGTGCAATATCAAAAAAACAAGGGTTTAGTTCCTAACTTATTCTACAAAGTACGCCAAAAATGACTCAATAACTTAACATCTTTATCACTTACTATTGTGCTTATATGTTAGACACTTATCACAAACATATTGTGCACCATGTTTCATGTTAGGCTAATTAAAATGTTCATGTCATATATCTAAAATATTCTACACACCAAAATGTCTCATTAAGTCGCTTTTACAAGTCTTTCTAACATTCTCTATGTCTTCACTATCCACAACAATTATAGCCTTTTTATTTAGGCATTGAAAAGAAATATGCCCAAATAATTGGCACCTGAAACAGTTAACATTACATGACTTAGAAGTCAATTAAGTTTTGATTTTATTTTGGAAACAACAATTGAATCCTTTACTTTGACATCTTCTCTAGGTTTGAAGCAATTTTGTTGTTCTTCTTATTCGACTTCCATGAAGAGCTAAACGTTGAACCATATTTCGAAGTATTCTTAAACTTGGATACCTTTCAACCTTTATAGCTTTATATAACAAATCATCTATCTCTGTATAATATGACAATTCCACCATATCATTTATCTCTTTATTCAAACCACCAAATGAGCTTATCCATGGTTGCCTTAAAATCCTCCTCTACATTAGCCCTAATCAAGACTATTTCCTTCTACTTGTAGTAATCCTCTATGCTCATAGAACCTTGAATCAACCTTTGTAACTTTCTACATATGTCCTTATAATAATGGTTGGGTATGAGCCTCTTATGCATCACTATCTGCATCTCTTCCTCGGAAACAACGCCAAAATATTTTTGAGCTAATTTTTATATCTAATAATAAAACTCTCAATACCAATAAGTATACGAATCGTATCATGTACTATATAAGGTTATCGTTCCCACGAGGATTATGCATTAGCTAACAATTTGAACCTAACTTCGTCTAAAGTAACAAGAAATTGATTTCAATAAAAGTAAATAACAGAAATTGAAACAAATAAACAAAACAACAAATAATAATGAGCTGCCAATAAAATTCTGGGTTGATCAAGATTGAATACCTAAGACTTATTCTATCCTTATTTTGTTTCCTTAACTATTGTTGATCCAATTATATGTTTTATCCTAGATTTCCTAAGGTATTAATTACTCTCTCTCAAGATCTAATAAATTAACCCTAATTGAATTTGAAAATTCCATATTTGCAATCTCTCAATTCACAAACCTATTCTTAACATACTCAATTATATCTGAAGTTACATATTGGATAATTAATTTCTCAAAAATTATCTCTCTTTGAATGATTGTTAATTTGATAATTGAGGTTTTGTTAAATCACCAACTCTCGTTGAATAATTTAACTTTGATTACTTTGATTCACTCTCTCGAATTATTATCAAGTATGAGCATGCACAATTATGACAAACACCAAAATATGTATTGTAATCAACAATAATCAAAGTCACAAAATAATTCAAGAATAAATCATAATTTGAGTTTAGAACTCCATAAACATGATAAACATCTTAGAAATCCAATTACACATCAAGGATGACGAGAGAAACTAAAAGGAAAAGAGAAAATATTGTTTTGCCTTGATCTGGAATGCTGGAATTTCTTGATGCTCTTCTTGATCTCTCCACTTTGATTCAATGGTTGCTTCGTTTTTTGTGTGTTTTTCTTGTTCTTAAATTGTTCTTGAGGCTTCTAGAATTTTTCCACTCAAATTGGTTCCAAATATAGCCCCCAAACATCAAAATTACGGAAAAAAAACTCGCTTGTTGGAAAAACTAAAATTTGCTGGAATTGCTGTCTACGAGCACAATAGTGACAAGCAAGTCACGATTGTGACCTGCTTCCATGCCTTCAATTATTCTCTTTTCTTGAATTTCCTGTATCCATACACTCACAAACACATCAAACACCTCTTGAAACATAAAATTAAGATCAAATTCTTGCTCTAAACCACACAAGCACTTAGAACACATACAGACACTAACAATAACATAATTCTAAGTCTATACACATGATAATCGTCTAAGAAACAATTAAAAACACACATAAACATCTAGAAAAAACATATTATAATTTACACCTATCAACTAGCATATCTCTATAAACGAGTCCTTCCATACAAACATCTCCATAATCATCTAGTGGTGGTATCTCATTGTTAGTTGAACTAACACTCTCTATGTCTTCACTATCCATAACAATTATAGCCTTTTTATTTTGACATTGAAAAGAAATATGCCAAAATAATTGGCACCTGAAACACTTAACATTACATGACTTAGAAGTTGATTAAGTTTTGATTTTATTTTGGAAACAACAACTGAATCCTTTACTTTGACATCTTCTCTAGGTTTTGAAGTAGATTTGTTGTTCTTCTCATTTGACTTCCATGAAAAGCTAGAAGTATAACCATATTTTGAAGCATTCTTAAACTTGGATACCTTTCAACCTTTATAGCTTTATATAACAAATCCTCAATCTCTGTATAATGTGAAAATTCCATCATATCATCTATCTCTTTATTAAAACCACTAAATGATATTGTCCATAGTTGTGTTATAATCCTCCTCTAAATTAGCCCCAATGATGAGTATTTCCTTATACTTGTAGTAATCCTCTATGCTCATAGAACCTTGAATCAAACTTTGTAACTTTCTACATAAGTCCTTATAATAATGGTTGGGTATGAACCTCTTAAACATAATTGTCTGAATCTCTTCCCATGACCGAATAGTCTCTCACCATTCCCTTGCATATTAATTACAAATTGATGTCTCCAAATATTAGCATAATCTATAAACTCATTCATTGCTAGTTTAATCTTATTTTTCTTCAAGAAATTATGATAATAAAACATAATTTCTACCTTTCTTTTATGCTCCAAATATAGTTTAAGATCATTCTGCCCTTGAAAGGTAGGAATTTTCATCTTAATACTTCCTAAATTGTTATATTGTTTTAAAGTAACCATTTTTCCTTTTTTAGAATTAGTCTTATTATAATAGAATCCTCCTTTTCATCCCCTTTAAACATGTGTTTCCTAAAGAATCTAAATCTGGATAGGGACTCTAAACTATCCTAACTCATATTTAGACCTTTGAATTGGCCTTAGATAGCCTTAATGAGTAACTTGAGATCAATTTTCTCATTACCTTTACCACTATTTTTAAGTGTAATTCATACCAAGTTTTCATGTGTATTTTAGTGTGTTTTCAGTACTTTTTAGATGATTGTCGTGCATATAGGTTTATAATTGTGTTAGTTTAAGTAATTGTGCATGTTCTAAGTGTTTGCATGGTATAGAGCATGAATTCAATCTTAATTTGATGTTTATTGAGGAGTTTGATGTGTTTGTTAGTGTGAAAAGGCATATAAGTTAAGAAGATGGAAGTTGCATGGAGGGCCACGATCGTGACTCCCATGTCACGATCATGACAGAGGCTTTCCAGGCACGAGATTTCTCATTTGTTTCACGTTTCAAAGGTATTTTTGGTACCGATTGGAAGGATAAAACCCTAAAACTCACCCCATCACCTTAATTAACTATTTAAGGAAATGAAACACACATTAAAAAAATCTTTCATTAAATTAAAGTGAATCAAAGAGAGGGAGATCAAGAAGAGCATCAGGAATTTCAGTTTTACAGATCAAGACACAATTGAGTTTTTCTTCTTACCTTTTTGTTATTTCATTGTTCTTGATGTTTAGATTGGATTTCAAGATGTTAAACACTATAAATTTCATATTATGGTTTATTCTTGAGTTATTTTGGGATTTTGATTATTGTTAAATGCAACACATAATTTGGTGTTTGTTTGTGATAATTTTGAATGTTGAAACTTGAAAATAAATCGAGAAAGTGAGTCAAAAGTAATCGGAGTTAGGTTATGCAATGAGAGTTGGTAAATTAATGGACCCCAATTATCAAATTAACAATCATTTGAAGAGAGATCTTGTGTGAGGACTTGATTATCTAATAGATTGCATAAGAACTAATTGAATAGGTTAAAAAAATATTTGGGAATTGAGAGATTACAAATCTGGAAATTTTAGATTCAATTAGGGTTAAGTGATTAGGTATTGAGAGAGAGTAATGACCATATTAGTAAGTCTAGGATCAAACACATAATTGGATTAACAATAATCAAAAGAGCAAAATAATGAAAGAATAAATTCCTATACATTATCCTTGATCAACCTTGAAAATTAAGTTGGCAGCCCATTACTTTTTTTGTTATTTGTTTTATTTGTTTGTTTGATTACTTAGTTTCAATTCTTATCATTCATAATATTGTTTAATTATTTTTTTAGTTACCTTGGACAAAGTTAGGTTCAGTTTAGTTCACAATAGTCCTAGTGGGAATGATAACCTTAGGTACTACAAGATACGATCTGTATACTTGTGGGTATTACTATAAGTTAGATAGGTGAGTAAACCCATCAACAACTGTCCTCGAAAATGGTGCCAAAAACTTGGTTGAATTATTTTAATACCAATAATTAAATTACTGCAAGTACACGACGTAGATGTAGCTAACATAGGCAAATACGAGTCAATCCCATGAAGACAGTAAGTACTAGTAGTTACTCTTTTTTCTATTATCTAGCTTACGAATTAAATTTTTGGTTTTTAGTTAAAAATAAACGAAACAATTAAACTAAATTAAGATTGAACAATTCTGAACTCATGACAAGTAAAATACGAAGAAATTCAATATCAAATAGTAGTGTCTATGTTATGAATCCCTCTAAGAATCATTAAATAATTAACCTTTTATAATGCGATTATGTTATTGATTATTGGATCGTGGAAATTCCTATCTTATGTTAACAACTCTATCTTGAATACTAACAAATAATCCATCAGTTGATTTATATAAATCTTTCCAATTAAAACCCATAGGATTGCATTATTGATTTATAAATTTCGCTATTAGGTTTGACCCTAATCCATAGGATTTATGTCAGCCTATTTATAGGTTTGCATGCAACTTCTTTCAATTATGGTAAATCTATTCATATAAGAGGACTTCTCAATCTCAATCATATGAAATCAAATAATGCTGAAATATTATGGATATATTAGAACAATAATAAAACGCATAATTGAATCACAATAATCAATCAATATAATTGCATTGAATAAAAGATTAAAACATAATGTTATCACAAACCAGGGTTCATCACACTTAGACACAAAACACGTTCAGTTACTCATAGAAAAAGAAATCAATAACAAACATGCAGAAAAACTAATAGAAAACAAAGGAATCATAATTCTAAATCTCCCTTTAAATTATGCTATTAGGTTTGATCCTAATCCAAATGATTTATGTCAGTCTATCTCTAGGTTTGCATGCAAATCCTTTCAATTATGGTAGATCTATTCATACAAGAGGATTTCTTAATCTCAATCATTTGAAATCAATTCAGGCACTAATATTCCGGATATATTAGAACAAGAATAAAATGCATAATTGAATCACAATAATCAATCAATATAATGACATTGAAAAAAAGATTAAAACTGTTGGGTTTTGGTGATGTATCATACATATTTATCGCAACGAAATTGAAAATTTTAAAACCCAAAACCATAGAATCACTAATGCCATTAAAACTAGATAACAAATTCAAAGATGTAGAAATCATACCTTATAATTTATGTAGTTGTTCCTTTTGATTTCCACCTTGTCGGGTAGTCGCAAACCACAACAATCCAAACTTGGATGTCTCTAATGGTGATCCACGCGAAGAGTGAAGAAGGAAACCACTAGGGAGATGGTTGAACAAAAACT
>JANIMX020000283.1:1492490-1502830 GCA_024582655.2 Erythroxylum kunthianum | reverse complement strand
ATAATAAGCTATATATAGGAGATAGAACCCTCCTAATACAAGGAATAGGAAAACTAAACTAAACTAGAATAGGAAAATAAATAGTAATTAAACTAAACTAGAATAGGAAATCTAAACTAAACTAGAATAGGAAATCTAGATAAAATCAAAAGCCTAAAAAATAGGAAACTATGCACGTTGTACTGTTCACGTGCTTCTCCTAATGTGGTCTTCATCAAATTCCTTAAAATTGAAAGTATCCCATAACTGAAGCAGGTTATTCCAATATCACTAGTATCAATTATGAGTGGAGTGATTGACCTGAAATGGTAATGGGTTGAGTGAAATTACCACTTGGAAATGGACTAACTTTGACCTGTATTTATTCTCAATGATGCTTTCATAAAGGTAACATTAGTGTAATCTTCCAGGCTACTATTTCTTAACAGTTATTGTCATGCTGCTCCTGTGCTCAAATATTTCTTGCGAATGAGAGAGTTGCTCCTGTATGACTAAGTACTTGTAAACCACACAATTGGTGTCAAGGATTCTTATCTGCTTTTGTGCGCAACAAATTGTGTGGCTTACTAGGGAATCTCAGATTTACTTCAAAAAACTGAATGAGATAAACTATCTTCCTAAAATTGGGTATATGACCTAGTAGGTCTAAATGAGTGTTATCTCTCAACTTCCTCCTTTTTAATGGATCAGTTGGCTGCTTGTAAGGGCCTGTAACTTGTCCCATTCTAGCCATGGTGGTATATCATCTTGAGTTTCTATCATCTTAACTTAACATGATGGATGAAGCTTTTCTGGTTGTTGAACTAAGTGTCCCTTGGGTCAGTGACACAAAAACCCTGTGGTGCACGTGCATGCAGATTGACGGAAACTCCATGTAACTTAAATTATTTCTCTTGTTGTGATGTCCTGTATTGAACAAAGGGGCACCTGTGTAATTAGTCCCCTTTGTGATAAAATATTCCATTGTTAGGTATCTAAATGCTTATAGTTACATTGCTGAAAGGTACTAAAATGTAAGGTTAAGGAAATATCCTGTAGTTTTAACTCTATCTTGAACATAAATGTTTCTCTTTTAGGTTATTATTTCTTTGGTTAATATATGGAACTTGTGCGCAACTGGTGGTATTTAGTGTTAAACCACATGTTTCCTTGAAGCAATTATATCTTAGTTTGACAATGTAAATACACTGATTGTCATGACTTGCTGTTAGCAAGATTTGTGGCTTCTACTTTTCTACAAGCTTGTGCAAAATCATTTAATTTGGTTTAGATGGTATTTTGTCTCCAGAGTATATGCTATAAGTCCAACTTAGACACCTTGTTTCTAGAATGATGTCTTCTTCTATGAGTTCTCAAATTGCAGATCTATCTCCATTTACATGTCATCTGATGTCTCTTAGTTTCTCTTAGTCAAAAATCAGTAAAACTAGCTCTTTATTTAGATCCATGTCTTAGATGTAACTTCGTGAATGATTTTTGTTAATGTCATTTAGCAGCAGCCATGCCAAAAGCTTAAACTTCCAAATATTGATAAAAATGCAAGTATAAAAGCATATATAAGTATAGGATGTCATTATTTTATGCATGAATGCAGACCACTTTGACTTTTCTTTTAAAAGTAAACATTTTCCCTTGATATTTTGGAATTTTGATTACAAAAACTACATAATATATATTTTTGACCAAGATTTTAAATTGTGGATAGCGGGTAATTGTGCTATTGTAGATGACGTGGGTGCAATTGCGGCAAATTGCTGTAATGATTTGTAGCACAACCACAATATTGCAACTACAATTGTAGTTACATTTCACAATTTAAAATACTGTTCTTGACATACTTCAAAGTTACAGTTTTCATTTTTAAGGAGATAAGCCAAATAACACTAATAGTATCCAGTCATATAGTCTAAATATCAAGATAGATTAGTGTGTAGAAGAATTTAGAAATTAGACTTGAAACCTAGATTGATTGCATTTTCTTGGGATTGATTAGTGTGCCTTGTGAGCATCCCAAACTATTGCTAGAAGATAAAGCCTTTGTAGGGTCCTGATCAATAGGCAATCTTATCCCTGCAGGAACATTTCATAACTAGGTTTTTAAAGTTAGCTTGGAATTGTCTTTCTCAACCCAAGAAGGCTATAATAAATAAGTTGTTCTATCATCATTATTAGCTGAGGGCGAGCTTTGGAGTAACTGGTAAGGTTATTCCTTTGTGACCAAAAGGTCATAGGCTCGAATCACGAAAACAGTCTCTTTGTAAAATATAAGGGGAATGTTGAGTACAATTGATGACCCTTACCCAACCCTCGCAAAGCGAGAAGACTGAGTTTATTATGTTGATGTATTTCATTAAAAAAAAATTCTTGAGAACCCAATTTCTTTATTGGTTCCACCACAATCAACTCAATTTAACCCTAATTTGTTAAAAGCTAGTTGCCTAACCCTTTCCATGCATCACTTATTTAACTGATGTCTTTTAAGTGCACTATGGCTCACGACCTTCTAGTCAATGAAAAAAAAATTGTCCATAGATGTGAAATAAATACTATTTTGTGCTCATCTCTTGCTGATGTGTAAACAGATGATGTTTCATATTAACCAAGTATTATTGCTTATTCTAAATGTTAATTAGATTTGAACATTTCATTTATGTATTAAATTGGCAAGATAAAACAAGCATTTGACAATTAATTACCAAGACATGTTTTGTCTTATGTGTGTATATCTGGTCATAGGAATTTGGTTTTCCTTTGTGCTTTGCAGTCATGTTCTGTTCGGGACTTTGATCATTATGCAACTCGAGTTTTGGGGAAATTTGAGGTAAAAACTATTGATTGATTCTTACCTTTTCTATAAACAATTCTTCTGGTTAACTGCCGATTCAACTGAAAGGTTGACTTGTTTGCCAGACAGTTGATACGTACTATAGGCGTTCCAGCTCTGCTAATTTTGTAGGAAATGTTTCGGTGCCTCTTTTGTGTATCAGTTCTTTGGATGATCCAGTTTGTACAAGGGAGGCAATTCCATGGGATGAGTGTCGGTATGGAATAAGTTTATCTTAACTTCTTAGATTTCTGGTTGTTTGCGGTATTATTTAAGGTCTCATTTCAGGAGATTCCATTTGAAGTCTTCTATTTCCACAAACTTCATTGTTGCCTCTCAAAATTTGTCAACATGGCAACAGAAGTGTGTGGTAGGCAGACAGATCTGGTCACATATTTTCATGGCACATATTTAGGGACAGGCTGGGTTGGGTTGGGTTAGCAACCCAGCCAACCTGATATGACCTTCTTTCTCCTGTTACATGTCATTGACCTTGCAACCTGTTTTCACATTCTCCCCCGTGTACACCCTAAAACCCAACATACCTAATCAAAACTCTATCTCCTGTATCCTGCAACAAATTTCTTCTATTTCATAAATTTCTTCTTCGTTTTGCTTTTCTGCATCTTGGTTTAGACCCTAAAAGTCGATTGACTCCTGTTTTGTCCCTGACTTTCTCCTCTCTATTCTGCTTTCTTGCAAAATTCTATTGTTGAAAGCCCATCTCTTGCAATAATAGTTCACACTTCTACTTACTTTCCTGCAAAGTTCCACGTTGTTGAAAGCATCTGCTGCTCCACCACTTCAGGCAATTTAACGGTCTACTGCCTTCACCATTCAACTCAAGAGTTCTCTTCCTACTTCCACTGTGCTTAATTTCGTGAGTAGTGGAATTATTGTGCATACTTAATAACTTAAAAAAGAGTCTCTTGATGTTTGCTTTTACTTTTAGATTACATGGATTCCAGTTATAGGTTTTCAAGGCTACTTATTTTCCTTGGACTACTAGGTTTTCAAATAAAGCAACAAAAATTAGAAAATTAGGAATGATAACAGTAATGGATCTCATTGAGTCCCATGTGAGATGCTAAATAGGAGTTTGGATGGTTAATGAGAGCTAAAATGGATAGTTTTTATTATGTAATCACTCCATTATATAATGAATTGGAGTATTTGTCATAGACCAAGAGTATTATCATACTTGGAAAATGAAGTGATATCCCCATAGGACTAATGACTTTAAGGCGTTAGTAAGTAAATATTGAAAAAAAAACTATTTAAAATAATTTGGGTTGGATCGGGTTTACAGGGATGGATTGGTCATGTTTTGTTGGGTTTTGGACAGCCCTAGTATCAATCATATTGATTAGCATTCCATTATTTGTCCATCCACATCACAAGGTCGATGCCATAGTTCTTCCAATCTATTGCAATTAGCTTGAATTTCAAATATTTTATTTGAGCTTTTTGATTACCAGCTGCCAATATGGACAAGTATTGGAAAGCCTCATTATTGTTGCTTACCTGAATTGATTTTAAAGCATTTAAGGGTGGCACTCCTTTTACGCTTTAACATCATTTCTAAGTGTTTGCTTATTTAGTCCAAAACTCTTTCCCCCGTCTTCTTTTATCAGTTAGTTGGCAGTAAGGCAAAGATTTCAAACAAGGGATAGGTGCCATGGTATTCAAACAACCTTATGTTTACTATGTCAAATGGCTACTGAATCAAATGCTCATTTTTTTCAATGCCCTTACTCTCAAGTAATTTGGTCTAAAATACTGCATCTGATGCATTTAGGTTGTAATGAGAGGGAATGGCCTCTTTTTGTGGGTTGGGCTGTTGAGATGGCCAAACTTATGAAGCAGGATCTTGCATATTCTAAACAGCCTTTATTTGCTCCATCTATGCTATCTGGAGGGAAAGGAACAACAGGCTTCACAAAGGCAATATGCAATGTCAGCAAATACAATCTTTTGAATTAGAGAAATTCTTATGTCAAACAAAGCACATCTTGGAGTCACAGCCCAAATGAAGATTGGTTGGGAACTTGAGTTGAACTTGTAATTATAGGCCTCCCAATTCTGTACACCTCCCGTCTCATTTGTCTTATTATGTAGCAAGTTGATGGATCCCTGTTAAGGGATTATCATTGTACACTTTACTGTTGAAAGCATAAAGCTTAGTCAATACAATTACTTCATTCACTCCTTACATAATTTTATATAAACATTAAATGCTTGATTTGTTATAGGGCAAATGAGAATATAATCCTTGCTACCACCCATCATGGAGGACACCTAGCTTATTTTGAAGGACTAACTGCAAATAGTTTGTGGTAATATATCCCTCACCTTGTGTCAGCGTTTCAATACTTCTTCTTCATTTTACTCTTTGTATACAATTTCTAAGATCTAAAGGCCTGTTCTTCATGTGGGATAATACCTTTTATAATGGTCACATTTCAGTCTTATCCATACAATAGATCCTAAAATGGTCACATTTGAGTCTTGTCCATACAACAGACACTAAGAAGCAAATCTTTTTTGTATTATGATATTGTTCACTTGACCCATGTTTGATTGTATAGCTGACACTACCTGTAATTACTGTAATTGCATTGAAATATATTACATCGAGTCTTCCCTAAGTCTGATATTTTATCTCAAAGGCAGTTCGATTTGAAGACATCTGAGATAAATCATGAAGATGCTTCATGAATAGTTCTGTTTAATATAGCTTATACAGGAACGTACATACATGCACATAGTAATTTCATTTTCCGTACTAGGAGTACTTGTTGTTGTGGTCTTGCTATGTAATTATTGGTCTCAGATGAATAATTCTCAACTACTAATGCCCATCGTAGTTATCATATTTGGTTCCCATTGGGTCTGATTATAAACAATCCCCTTACTGCAGGTGGGTAAGAGCAGTTAATGAGTTCTTGAATGTCCTTCACTCAAGCTCGTTGAGAAACAGAAAGGTGCAAATTAGATCACTCCTATCTTTTGTTCTGTACAACTATAAATCTATGCTAAGATAAACCATCTTGATTGAAAGCATAACATAATGGCTAGTTGAGCACAAAATTTGGCCATGTAAGGTTGCCCATTCTGGTTATTGAATACTTGCGTGTTATTTTGTTAGGTTACAATGAAATGAAATGAAATTGTTAAAGAAATTTGATAATGTAATATATTAAGTTTGCAGGGATAGGCTATTTATGGGTTTTACACTGTTAGAGATGTAAAGCAAATTCCATGGCATTGTAAGCCTAATATACGACCAAACAGTACTACCAATGGTATAATGAACTATATTACATAAGAATTAACTAATTGCCACTTGCATCCAGAATATTTGCTACTAGGAAGAGGCACATTTTTTTTTTGTATTTCCACTCTGTGGTTGTGTTGATTGCATCTGCTAGCCAGTCTATGCGTCCCTCTACTCCAACATCTTAATTCTAGTTTAAAAGCCGGATTTCTTATGTGGATTAATTCTGCTCTTAACAATGTTTTATGTTACCAATTGCAAAGAGCATCCTTATGAATGGATTTGTAATACAGCAGTATGCTTCTGTATTGCAGAGGAAATCTTCTAGCTGGACAATTCCACTTGAATCTTCAATTGATCAGGGACCTTATGTGAATGTTATGGAAGATGGAATGGTGACTGCAATAGGAGACACTGAAAAGGATATTGTGGCAGAGCATTTACCTAGTGAAGATGTAAGCTGCGTTGACAAGGATTCAGACTCCAGTTACAGAGAAATGGGTGTTCACATGACAGAACAAATACATAAGGAAAGTAACTCAAACCATCCACCAGATCCGTGTCTGAATGTTTTGATTGATCCTGTGAGACAACAGATAGGACAGCTCTTGAGTAGGAGTAGAGCTTCAATCTGGCTACTAGCATACGTTGCCATCATAACAACTTGGCCACTTGTGGGTTCTGCTTTATTTCTGTTCATCAAGAAAAGGTTCAAAAACTTTTTGCCAGCAGCCTTACTGAGAAGATAGCACTGGATGCACATAATCATGAGCAAGTTCTATCTTCACGCGGTGAATTATCATTTATACGGGGTTCAGACTTCTAGTTGCTATTATAATGGTTCAATCCACTACCTCTGTAAGAGGATTAATGACGATGTGACTGCATCTGATCATGTTGCAGGTAAATCGGGGATAAGGAGGAAATTGACTATATATAAAAATCACCGTGATTTATGTATGTACACTCATTACAATTGATCAGATATTCAAAGTCGGTATTAAAAGTGACGTGGCAAATAAAAAGATTATGGTTGCCATAGTGGTGCTTCAGTTATTTTTCATGTCATTTGTGAATTTGAAGTAATCTTAGGGCGTGTTTAATTACAGAAAATTGAGGTTGATTTTAAGAAATTTTTTTAATGAAAATAAAAAATAGAAGTTTGTGTTGATATTGTATTTTTTATAATAATAAATGTACAATAATTTTCTGAAAGTAAACATCCCATTTAAATCCAGACATAATGAGGTTCTCGTTGTATCCAGACATAATAAGGTTCTCGTTGTGGTTTCTTAAGTAATGCCTTTTGTCAGAATATTTGGAGTTCGACGTGTATATCAACTGTACGGCTGTTGCTGCATTGGACAGTTATTGGGGTTTGTCATATTTCATCTTTCCTATTTTCCTTTCTCCACTTCATTGCAACATTTCCTCTTTTTTTGTTTTTTTACATACATTGATGCTTTCTCTCTCTCTCTCTAGAGAGAGAGAGAGAATAAGATAAGTGAAAATAAGGTTTTAATATTTAATTTTGTTTCATTTGTTATGTTGAGTTTTTCCTTTCTAACTATAATGATCATGCAAGTAGTTTCTTAATTTCAATTTTGTCGTTCAATTTCTATTATTGGCTTAAATGGCGGTTAGGGTTTTGCTTGATTTTATTCCTTCAGTTTTGGACTTTCGAGTTACCTTGCACAATTTTTATTGAGTCAGTCAGGAATTCTTCGGTTAATCATATTTCATTTAGTCTTAACTACGTTATTTCAATCATGCAAGCTTTTATTTTTACATTTCAAGTCTCGCTTGAAGTTAATCTGCTTTACTTTTAGCTAATGAAAACTTGATGTAGTTAATCAGCTTGTAATTATGGTTAATTAATTTTAATCAAGATTAGCTAATTGTTATTTGTGATTAATTATGCTTATTTAGTTCTTAGTAGGATTCAATTGCCTTTAATTGAGTTTTCTGTGGTGTAACATCATTAATTAGGGCATTTCTAAGTTTAAATCTTTGGATTTAGTTATATATATATATATATATATATAATCAAGATAAGATTGAATTTAGACTCTTTTGATAATTAGATAAAATTTAGGTTAAAATAAGTTCAGTGTATTGGGGTACTCAAGATTAATTACCCCAATACACTGTTTTAATTGAACAATAGACCTTGTATCGTCATTCTTCATATGAGACATCCACTTTTGCAGTAATTGAGGAGTGTGCATAAACCATAGAGCCTAAACATCAGAAAACTACATGTCATGATTTTCTGGTTCAACAATATTCTATATTGAAGTTTTCAAAATGATATCCTTAATAACTTTTGAACTAAGAATCAAACAATTCAGAAACTTAATTAGAATTAGAAAAACAAAAATATATTAATAAAAAGGTTAATTGAATGTAACTTAGTATACAATGAATTGGAAATATAATTCTTTTTAAAGTAAATTTTATATTTAAAAAAGATTGAAAATTAATTATTAATTATCTTATAACTGTTGTAGTAAAATTTATACTTAATTATTATATCACTATTTAATAGCATCAAAGAGATTCCTTTGAGTTGATAAAATCTTTTTATTTTTCTTATTCACAACTGTATGCCTAATAGTTATAAATTAAAAAAAATTCAGTAATTATTAACGTAAAAGAAAGTTAAAAACAGTACGCGTGCAACACATGGTATTCAATTGGGATGAACAAGTAATTGGACGGTTTGATAGATTGTTCCTGCATTGGCTTGACAGGTGAGTCGAGAGTCGAGACCCTTCCAGTCAATTTTTGTCCCCAAAACGGATGACTTCACTCCAGTTGGGAAAGACGGCTTTTTCAAAGAAATAAATTATAGACCAAGAATCGGAATTCGGAAAGCAGGAAAAGCATTAGTCATTTGGGTCCATTCCATACATATGAACTCAATTCAATTTCTGCAATTGACTGTATCTTCGGTCTTGGCTTGGGAGTTCCCTACTTCCCTTCCCTTACACGCGGTGCATTTGGCGTCCGTCGTGTAAACCTCCCGTTCCTTTACCCTGTTTTTGAAATTTTGAATTTTGTATCTGAAAATGATTTAAATTCAAGTTATATATAATTTGCAGCCTTAAAAACTTTCAGTCAAAGCGCTTCATGTGATGAATAACTTCAAAAGTTGCAACTACATTATTAGTAATAGATTTGCCAGGAACAAAAGCTGACTGTTCCTCCGAAATTAAAGAAGAAAGAATACTTATGCTGAAGGTCTTTCTGTTTTGATACAAAACGAGGAGCGTCGGGGTTTGCTGTATGGTTGTCGTGTTAGTCGAGGTGCCCCCAGCATTTCCCACCTACTGTTTGCTGATGATAGTTTCTTTTTCTTTCAAGCCAAGATGTAGGAGTGTGTAGTTATGCGTGAGTTTCTGGAGCGTTATGAGGTTAATTCAGGTCAGGCATCAATTTTATTAAATCTAGCATTTTCTTCAGTGCAAATGTGAATGCCCAGCTGCGGAGTGATATTATGAGGACCCTTCGAGTTACCAGTCCTCTTAACACTGGACGGTATTTGGGTCTTCCTTCTATAATAACGCGGAGTAAAAAGGCTGTATTTTCTTACATCAAGGATCGTATGTTCCAGCGCCTATTTGGAGGTAATGTTCGAATGCTTTCTCAAGCTGGGAAGAAGTATTTGTCAAATCTGTTGCTCAAGCAATCCCTTCGTATGCCATGAGTACTTTCTTGCTACCTGTTTTTCTTTATGAGGAGTTGCAACGAATGATGAATTCATTCTAGTGGGGTTCGAAATCGGATGGTAGGCGGAATATTCATTGGGCAAGTTGCGATAAGCTATGTGAGAGGAAAGAAAATGGAGGTATATGTTTTCGTCATCTTTATTCGTTTAACTTGGCAATGCTATGTAAACAAGCTTGGAATGTTGTTGTCAACCCAAATACATTAATTAGTAGACTGCTCAAAGCAAAATATTTTCCTAGAGGGACTTTTGTATCATCGCTTTTGAGTTCTAACCCTAGCTTTGTTTGGAGGAGTATTTGGAGTTCTAAGTTTTTGCTTACTAAGGGTTGTCGGTGGGGTATAGGTGATGGTTCTTCGATTAGTGTTTGACATGATCCTTGGCTTAGCAGTGATCCCTCGTTTCTTATGCAAACTCCTATTATCCGTGGTCTAGAGGGTTTGATGGTTAAAGATCTTCGTATTATAGGGTGCATGGAGTGGGATGTTGAATTATTAACGAAATATTTT
>JANIMX020000283.1:1465885-1476179 GCA_024582655.2 Erythroxylum kunthianum | reverse complement strand
TTGTTTCAAAAGGGTTTAAACTAAATGTTAGTACTCATTGAGCTCGTTTAGCTCATACTTTTTTGTTTTCAACCAACCTCTCAGGTGTACCATCAGAAGACCAGATTGATAAGACTCTACCGCGCGGATAGCTGCCATTGTCAAGTGTTGTAGTGTAGGTTATTTTGTAATGTACATGATGTAATTAAATTTCTGCTGCATATTCAAATTTTGTGAACAAGATTGTAATCCTTAAGATATTGTTTTGTAAACTCAAGGTTGTGTCAACAACTATACTCTTTTGTAAGGGTTACAATTCAATCAATGCATAAATGGTTTAAATTAATGTATGAGTACTTTGTGATGTACTGAATGGACTTGAAGTCCTGTGTGTAGTAGAGTTGTTGATGGATATAGAAGTGTTTTGAAATAAATTACAAGTTTCTTTTAAAATGTCGGATTTTAACAACTAATTCTTATGCTGTCAAAAGTTTTAAGAAAACTATTTTCATCAACTCCACTACTTAGTTTTATAAAGTAAACAAAAAGTTTTAAATAAGGACGGATTGTAGGCTTGGCTACATGTTGATGCTTCCAGTGGGATTGAGAATCGACTGAAGGGTCTTCGTGTAGTGTCAGGCAGGTCGCCTGGTCCGAGTAGGACAGGGTCCTATCAATATTGGTGGTTGTATATTTTAATATTTCTCAAACAACTTACCTAGTTTTGGTAACATGGGCATTCTAATGGGTGTGTAGGTGACTTATAGTGATTTTCTAGCAACACAGTCACCAACACAGGTGTGTTGATAGGCATGTTAACTTATTGTAACTTTTTGGCACCTTTTTTTTAGGTGGATCCTTGTCATGTTTTTTATCAACCTGAGTGTGTATGTCAATATAACCATTGACATGAGTAAGTTAATGAGCATGTAACTCTCTATAATTTTTTAACTTAGCTAGATTTTCCACCTACTTTCACACCTATATATCTACACACATACCCAAAGTATAAAAGATAAAAATGGCACCAATATAACAATAAATCAAGCAAAAGTTTTTAATAATCCACAAAGTTAACATAGATATAAGTTAAACTACGGAAGTTAAAACCTAAAAACCTATAATAAAACTAATTGAAACTAAATTATCAAATTAAAATTTTAGATTGCCTCTGAAGAAGTGTGTGTTTAACTTCATTAGCTTGGCATTCCCACTTTTGCATGTTCCATCATGATTTTATAGATTAAACTCATTTTTTAAACCATACATAACTCCAACGAGTCGTCACTCATAATTTCTTGAACAACATCAACTACTGTAAAATCAACCACATTAAGAAAGTAACAAGTGTCATCATGTTCAAGAGAATGTCTCAAATCTTCAATCATTTTGAAAGTAACTTCTTCATCTTCTGCGCTCAACTCCAATTTACCATCACTTACATCAATTATTGCCCTAGTTGTAACTAAAAACAAATGACCTAATATAAGAGGTACTTTAATATCCTCATCAATATCTAATATGACAAAATCATATATGAATATAAAATTTTCAAATTTAACCAACACATTTTTTGTGATGCCTTTAAGGTACTTGATTGACCTATCTACTAACTATATGCTCATCCTTGTTAGTTTTGGTTCTCCTAACCATAATCTCTTAAATAAAATAAGACATCAAGTTAATGTTAGCCCTAAGTCAACTAAGGCCTTTTCAATTAATAAACTAAAAATTAAATAATGGACCGTGAAACTTCCCAGATCCTTCAGCTTTTTAGGAAGTTTGTTTTGAAGGACAGCTAAGCACTCCTCGCTTAATGTCACAATGGATAGTTCCTCTAACTTCCTTTTGTTCAATAGCAATTCCAATGTAAATTTGGCATACTTTGGCCTTTGTGAAAGGGCCTCAACAAAAGGTAAGTTAATATGTAGTTGTTTAAAAAGTTTTAGGAACTTACTAAACTATTTGACCATGCAATCCCTCTTTAATTTTGCTGGATACAGATAATAGGCTTGAATTCCTTTACCAACTTTTGTTGCTCACATTCTTTATCTTCTTCCTTATCCTTTTTTTTTTTTTTTGTCTTAGTCTTCTCTTGCTCATTTTTTTTGTTTTCCACTCTCAATTTCCCACCACTTCTATGAGTGACTAACTTCACATGCTCCTTCAGGTTTTTCTTCATATTTCCAGACAGGCCTTCTTGTGGTCTCCTAGAAATTAGCTTAGATAGCTATCCTATTTTATTCTCCAAATTGTAGTTAGAAGATTTTTAGTTCCTTAGTAAAGCTTCAGTAGCTTGAAATTGAATTTGTAAATGCCTGGATAAATTTATTCATATTATCTTATAGGTTAGGCTTCTTTTCTTGCAGGGGATGTTATTGCCAAAATCTTGGTAAACAGTTCTATCTTTTTTACCCTTGATTCTCCTAAGAAAAAATCAATTTATTCCTCCATCTTAGGTCTTAATTGGTGATGAATGGACTATTTTAATATCGAGGCACATTTCCCATATAGTTAACATGTTTGACAAATTTTGGTACAACCTCAATGGCTTGATAATCTTGCCCTTCTCTATAAAACTTACACAATGTCATTTAAGTTGGATTATGTACAATTGATAACTCATCAATTTTTTTGCTAAGAGCTTTAACCTAAATTTTCAGAGTTGTAACAACATCTACATCATAAACTTCAATCGAATTATTAGGTTTAGCTCTTATTGAATTCCACTGATAGTTATTCATAACCATTTTTTCGATCAAATCTTGGGCCACTTTAGGCATTTTGCTATTAGGGTTCCTCCAGCTGTAGCATATATCATCTACCTAGTTGAAGGATTCTGTCCATTATAGAATGTATAAACTTGTAACCAAATAAGAAGATCATGATGTGGGCATCTTCTCAGTAAATCCATGAATCTCTCTCATATATCATATAAAGACTCTGATTCAATTTGAGCGTAGAAAGAGATGTCATTCCTTATATTTATTGTCTTAGCTAATGGGAAGTACTTCATTAGAAATTTCTCCACCATGTTATCCTAAGTCATGATGAATCCTCTAAGAAGAGAGTTCAACAACTACTTGGCTCGATTTCTCAAAGAGAAAGGAAACAACCTTAGTCTAATTGTATCATTAATGGCCCGTTTATCTTAAAAATATCACAAATATCTATGAAATTGGCGATGTTAGAGTTTGAATCCTCATCTTTCATTCCAATGAACAAAATGTTGCACATCTATATAACATTTAGTTCAATCTTGAAGTTATTGGTTGTAATAGTTGGTCTGATGATACTATACTTAGTCCTAGTTAATGATGGTCACACATACTTAAACATAATTCTTTGTCATTATGTTACAACTTCTGGTTGCACATTCTCAAATTCTCGCTCTCACTCTCTTCCCTTTGCTTAAGTCTTTTTCTAAGATTTTGAGGAGTTATTCCTTCAATTTCTAGATCTCTCTTGAAACGAATCGCTTCGGGTGATAAATAAATCTAGCTCTGAAAAAGCAATATGAGAAATAAATATTAATGATCAAAACTAATATATCAAAAGATATAAAAAAATAATTGAAAAGGAACTGAATGGTTAGATAGCAATAAAATTCCTAATATCTTAGTCCCCAACAAAGGCTCCAAAAACTTGATGATGAAGATTTTTTTCATTCATTTTAACCACAAGCGCACAATGTAGCTATAGCTAGCACTGATGAGTATGGGTCAATCCCGCAAAAACGATGAGTAATAGTATTAACTTCCTATTATTTAACCGATAATCAAGGTGATATTGATGAATCAGATTTAAAATAAAAGAAAATAAACTAACGGCAAGTCAAAATAATTAAATAAACAAGAATGAAAAATCAACCAATAAAATAATAATATCTAGTATTCAAATCCCCTAAGACTTCTCATGCAATCATGATTTCACAAATCAATTTAATCTGAAGTTCATTGGACTGTGAAAATTTATCAATTATTTCAATATCTTTCTCAAGACTATTGACATCAAATCCTATGTTAATTAATTAAAATATCTTTCTAATTAAAACCTCCAAAATTGTATTAATCGGTTTATGAATTTCACTACTAGTTATGACCCTATTCTAAAACATTTATGTCAATCTATCTCTTGGTTTGTATGCAACTCCTTTTAATTATGATAGATCTATTCATACATTAGATTTCTCAATCTCAATTGCTTGAAATCATACATGAATCAACATTTTGGTAATATTAATTCAAGAATAATTAAAAACATATAATTGAATGTTAATAAAACTAAAGAATCAATTAAATTAAAATAAATTCTCTACAAGGTCTATCTTGGGGTTCATTTAATCTACATATCAAGAAGAATATAGCTCAATATTATAGAAAACAAAACATCAAAACTAAAGGAAAAGGTAAAAATTAAGGATGACATGATTGAAATCCCTAAAATCTCCAAAAACTTCACCCTATATTGATAAAATTTCGCTCTATAGGGGTTTTCTTGGTTGTTTCTCATGCATTGTACTATTTTAAAGTTTTCCCTTACATTTACTAAGCCTTTCCCCTCTTTTATCTCTCAATCTTAGTTTTTAAAATTCGAAATTTGATGGTTGTGTTCTTCAAATAGATGTGTGACACTTTTTAGAGCTAACACATGCATATATACGAGCATATACTATCAACATGGCCTTCTCACTATTCGAACGAACGTGTTCCCAACCAACACAAGCATGTTCTGTAGAAAATACCCAACATGCCTTCAAACTCTCTAACACAGCCATATTGATGTCATACACTCCATAACTCAATACAAATAGCTCCAAATTGCTCTAAACTTGTCCGACTTCTTGTTTTTCTTTTTTTGCTACAAATGAGTAAATTAGACCTAGAAACAAAATATGAACAACTTAAGTACCAAATTCAATAAAATACTCAAATAGACAAGTAAAATGCACTAAATATATGACTAAATCATCGTTTATCAATTTCTCAACAAATATCTGGAAGCTTGTTAAGGACCTGTGCCATATCAATGGAATATACATAAAGTTTAAAGTCGTCTTCAATTGGTTTCAAGAAAATAAAACTACTTCAAAAGGTGATTAGACTATATCCCTCACTAGATTTGAAACATTTATATTCAAGATTTGGAAAGAAAGAATTTCCAGGCTCTTCAAGGGAATTCAAACCACTTACAAAAGATCTAGGAGGAATGTTTCTACATAATTAGAGAACAATTGATCTATAATGAAGTTACTAAAAATTGTCAATCAGAATTGGCCCAGTCTTGGAGGATCTAGGGAGTGAACTTAGCATGATTTACATATGTGTTAATGGTGTTGGCTTTTTGTAAACTGCTTATACCTTTGAATCGATTATCCTTGACGCCTAGTGTTTAAAGTTTTAGTATTCAATGCTTCATGGGAATATGATGATCTTGGGTTTTTTTCCTATAACTTTGCATTTGTATTTATTTTTTTATAATTCCAATTAACTTTTCAAAAAAAAGAAATTACCTTTAACCATCACACATAACATTGGCCAAAACATTTGATATTGTTCATTAATTAACAAAACTTCTTCATGCCATCACATATGTATATACCTTATCTACTCACAAGAATTTGCCTCAATATAATATTGACATGCCTTCTTTATATCAATTCACATAATAAATATTGGTCAAAATTATCAATTTAATTATATCGATACCATATGAACAATTTAGGGTTTAATAGTATTCCTTTTTAAGGTAAAATATAAATCAATTAATAAAAGCTCCAAGGAGAATCAATGCACAATCTTGGTACAAGGAGGACCAAGATTATGCAAAAAAATAAATGTGAGACAAGAAATTACAGTAGCAAAGACAATAATAGTATTCCTTTTACAAAGTCATTTATTCTTATTCTGAGGGAACGTCTTACAATATTCTCTTTTCCAAGAAATAATTCTCAAACAACGCTTGTTTAAATAGTAGTACTTTTCTCTTGTAGTTATATTATGTATCTCTATAATTTGATCTTAAATAATTTATACTAAAAATTTAGTGGATCCTAATAAGGACTGGAGAAAGGTTACGGTTGAAATTAAACGTGGGATTGGAGAAAGGTTATTGTTGAAACTAAATGGATACTATTATTTTTTTTATTTATAAAAATATACATGCAAAAGTATCACAATAGAGAATGACATCCCAACGAGATTAGCTCCTCATTCCATATTCATCATTTGCAGCACACCTGAATATTATTAATAACAGAAAAAAGTACAAACAAAATGGGGGATAATCTAACGCATTTAAAATCAGCAAAATCTATAGTTTGGTAAGCCAAGCCTATTTCTAAAAAAAGCCTCCTGTGCAACATCCAGAACGGAGTCCCACCATACAAATCTAGAAAGGCTCAGTCCATAATTAGCTAAATGGTCTGCACATTGATTATTAGACTAAGAGGATACAAAATTTTAAAATAAAGAGATAAAAATAAGAAAAAGAAAAGTTAATAAAATGAATATTGTTAATATTAAAATAAACTGAGAGTCAGGAAAAGTACTTACTTAATAGAAATGTAAGTGGAATTTTATAGATAACTAAGATTGTCTATTTTAAAAAAGATGTCCGTTATTTAATGAATTTTATACACAATAAAATTCATAAGAGTGTGTCAAATATATAAATAAATGAATTGAATTAAAACAATAAAAATAGAATTTTTATTTTTAATTAATTATAAATGTAATCAAATATTTATACTTTAAAATAAATTTATTTATCTATTTCTTGAAAATAATGCAACCTTTTAAAATTTAAAAACATATATCATTAAATGAATAAATTGGAAAACATTTCCTTTTCAACTGGTCATAACATGACCAAATTATTAGTGTTTAATTATTCATTCTCTAATAATATCTACAAAATAATTAAAGAAAAGTTTACTTATTTAAAAATGAGTTGGCAAAACGTTCGGTTTTTTGTTAAGCCATATATATTTGAAAAAATATGGATTGCCAAATTTTGGTAATTGAAGTCTAACTATAATATAAGTAAATAACTAATATTTCATTTCGAAAACTTACGAATCAAATTTCACCTGATTAAAATTATTTTCACTTTTGCAATATTTTTTTAATGTATAATCAATTAAAATTTTGGTATTTTAATACAATTTAAAATAAGTAAATTGATGAAATTGTTAGATTTTAATAATTCCAAAATTCTAAAGCGAATCCTTTAAAGTTTGAAATGTTTCCAATCAAATATCTTACATTAAAGGGCATATCTTGCACGGTCATTTAAAAGATTATATGGCAAACATATGCGTCAGATCATCCAAGACCGAGTCTAATTATTATACGAAGTTAAAAGAATATGGCTCTAGCTTGAAACTCACATGATTCGCAACTATGTCATCTTATTATTTACATTTCGACTTTAAAGAGACCAACCTTCAACTCTAGGGTAGTTTTCCCAAATTAAATTAAGAAGTTCTTTAAAATGAAAGAGAAGAGATGCAGGCAACACGATTATTCCACATTTCAAGATAAGAAAGTTTCTTTGTCTTAGTACTATTTTACAAGTTTTACAAATTGTTTCACGAGCTATCTTGCCCTTTATCACATTCTCTCTATTTGATTATTGATTCTTGTACAGTTTATATTTATTATCATATTTATAGTTCTTGTCAACAACCCACACAACAAGACAGAACATACAAGGTTCACTAGTTTCCATACCTTTTTCTCTAAGCTTTTCTTCACAACAATGGCTTCCTTAGACTTCTTCTTCCTCTCTCTCTCTTTTTCTTCACCCTTCTTCTCCTTCACCAATCTCCACCGATTTCTCCCTCTTTGGCCAACCACACAAGTCTTCTTCTCTCGCTCTCTTGGTGTCTTACAAAATTAGGAAGCAAAATGAGAGAAAGACCAAGTTAAGTGCCCTTTTATACTCCACTTTTAACCTACCCCCACTCACACCAACTTTTCCACATGTCTTCTTCATATTAGTTTATATAAGTGATCTTATTAGATGTACTATTTTATCTATCCATGATGATCACCACTATAGTAGAATTTTAATTGCTTAGGATTAATATAAGTTAAAGGTCTTAAACATTATCATCACTTATTAACCTTTTCATCTAGAACTAGTTATTTTTATAGAAAAAGGAGATAATTCATGTCTCCTTTATTTATGCTTCTAATTTTGCATTTCAAAGAAATGACATATAGAGCAAGTTGCAAGATATTAACATTAGCATTCAAGCTCCATGGCTATTTGCTAGGTGATTTTGATAGCACTTTACATCCTCTTGAGGCTGAAGAAAATGCTAGCGGAAGGAACTTCTAGAATGACTTGGCTAAATATGTTTTAAGTCTTAAAGTAGAAGACCTTAAATTAAAGGGTGACTTATTCACTATAATAAACATCAAAATAATTGGTTTCGAAGGAAGAAACTGGATAGGACTTTGGTGAATTCGGTATGGCTATCCATATTTATAAAATGCAAAGTTATGTTTGGTAACCCTTATTTCTTTTATCACTCTTCAATCTCCATATACAATCTAGATTCTAGAAAAAAGAAAGCAGTTCCATTTCAAATTTAACAACTACTTTGCTAGTGATGATGTAACGCCCCGACACCCCCTTAAAGGAAATGTCGGTTCACTACCGGTATCACACTCGATCACTCACTCTCATAGCCTGACATCAATTGCGTAAGCGATAATTGAGCGAACTCACTCTCACTTATGCAATGGAATTAACTCCTGCATATGGACGTTGGGCCCCACTCTACAGTTTAAACACCGAAATTTAAATTCATTTACAAATATTTAACAAATTACAAATACAAGACTCCTCTATGTGAGCACCAAAACATACAATCCAAAAATAGGCCTAGGGCAAAGGTCAAAATACATGAGACAGACTCACTTAGAACTATTCCTCTAGCCCCTGTGATCTCGATGTTCCTACTGGCTCCTTTCCTCGATCCTGCCGACCTACACAGAGAAAACACTCCGTGTTAAGCTTTACGATTAGCGGGAAAGACGAAACCGAAAATAATAACAAACAGTACTAAGGAGGGATACCGCACCCTCACACCAATGCAGCAATGCAATCAATTGTTTCACATACTAAAATCACTTGGGATTAAATCCCGCATCATACAATAACAATTTTTAAACACTCTTAGTTATTAAACAAATCAGTTAGCAATCATTTGCCCGCTCTGCCTAAACAAATATGGGTAACGGATCCACTCACTATAGGAGGCAAAGCCTCAATCACTTCACTGGGGAGGCTTTGCCTTAATTACTGGGTGGAGATATTGCCTCAATCCCGTTCTCGATACTAGACATAATCCACAATATCTTATACAACTATTTGACCCTTCTAGGCATGCCTATTTACCCCTAATTAGGACTCAGCAGGCTAAAAACATTCAATCACTTTCAATCCCGTTTTACTTATCACTTTACATGCATTACATCACATGCATCTTTCATCTATTTCATTTAGCACTTTACGTGCATTATCACACAAGCTCATACACTTATTAATTTATGCATTAATATGCCACGAATGTTTGAAACCAAAAACCCCTTGTTACACTCGCCTTGGACAGATTCACTGTCAAAAATTTCGGGGTCATTTGCTAGGTGAAACGTTGAAATTGAAAAACTGTGTCCCTAATACACAATCTAGCCTTATGTCGCTAGTTCAAACGGTTCCAACCGCACCCCAATCGGATCACTACATTCAAAATTATAGGCAGAAAACCACCCATAGGTCGACTGCCTCCAACACAGCCACCTATTGCATTAGTCGGCTGGTGGTTATTACAAACTCATCCGAGGACTGCTCACTCAAGGGATAGACCCAACTGGTTCTACTTGACCCAGCCGATGACTACTTATCCATACCAGTCGATAGCAGGTTTGCCTACTGCCTTAGTCGACTGCTAGTTACTGCCAACCTAGCCGAAGACTGAAACTTCACGGGCCAGAAGGCTGGTTCTGAATGACCCAGCCGATGGCTTTTACAATCAGTCAAAAACTGGCTCCACTTCAACCAGCCGAGAATTTCCAATACATTTCAGACAGTGAACAACCAAGTGTCTAATTAGCCGAACCCTGTTATCACATTTAGACAGTCGAGTATCAACTCTCAGCCGCACCTGACCAACTCAATGGTCACCCAAGCACTGCTATCAGATTCATTCAATAGCTGGTTCTACATCACCTAGCCGATGACTGTTAATACAATCAGTCAATAGTGTTTACACAGTCGATTTCACCAATATCAGTAGATTTAT
>JANIMX020000283.1:1316853-1327705 GCA_024582655.2 Erythroxylum kunthianum | reverse complement strand
TTATTATTATTATTATTATTATTATTCGCATTACTATCAATATATATTTTCGTCTCGTTCTTCTTCTTCTTATTATTATTATTATTATTATTACTCTTTTATTTATTTATTTATTTTCCTCTCTCTATCGTTATCTCTTTCTTTCTCTCTATCTCTCTTTTATGTGGGTCATTTGGAAATAGTCACTCTACTAGTTAGGGGTAAGGTTGCGTACTACTAGACCTTCCCAGACCCTACGTATCAACGAAATTTTAACTGGATGTTGTTGTTGTTGTTGATTGCCTATGAAATCTGGGATTATGTCTTTCCTTTATTTCATTTTGTCTTTCAATGGCAACTTTTACATGTTCCTTTTTTTATTTGGGTTTGAAATAACTTCCTCAGAAGGAATAGGTCTTGTAAAAGGCAACTTCCTTAGGATGAACTTTCCAAAGGGTGATGATGACTTGTTCCCTTCAAATTTGGTGGCAACTCTTTTCCATTGAAGCCTTCACTTTTAAGTTCTAGTTAATAATGTTGGATTTTTAGTATGCCTCACACGGTGCCATTGATAGGATGGGGCACCTGAGGTGATATTATAAATCGAGGTTGTCTATACTAACAACTAAGTATAGACAACCTCGATTTACATTTTAGTTTATGGAAAAACAAAATTCTTATGCAACAAAGCATATCAAGAGAAGGTCGTTCCTGTTAATGAATTTGGAAACAACCTAAGCTTGAAATTATTGAAATTATTTTAATTAGTTAATTCATTACACTGAATAGTGAACTTAGTAATATGCTCAACAGTTTATTGGTCATCTTTATTAAAAAAAAAGTAAAGTAGATTCAGAAATTATGTAACCATTGTGATAAGGATCTCATGGTCAATATACTCAGGATAAGGCATACACAATTCTTAAACATATTCTCTAACGATTTCCATATCAACTTGAAGTCTCATTTATGGAGGAGTAATAATAAGAACATGATTATAGTTTACAACAAAAAAGGTTATACCCTAGGTTGTAATGTTTTCCATTTACCTCAATTTCAAAATCAAACCCCTATCTTCTAAGAGCTTGAGGTTTAACCACCTGTCGACCATTTCTAGGATTATTGTGTACTTGTCCTCTAACTTCTTCCTCTGTAGAAGAAAGGTATGTTCCTCCTTATAAATGTGCACAACAATGTATTCTCTTTGATAAGGAGGAACACACATTTCTTCTTTAGAGGAAAAAGTTAGACAACGAGTACACTTATCAACTTCCATAATGTTTAGTGCAAGCTACCTCCTGAGCCCTTAGAAATTTGTCTTGCTAAAGAAGGAGAATTCTACCCATCGACTTACACCAGAGCGACAAACAGTTTGTTCATCTTCTTTATCAACATTTTGATTGCTACAACCGTAGAGGCCGAATTAGACTTCAAATCCAAAATATCATTTACATAAACATCATTTTTTGTTGATAGTTGCGCCAATTTCAAAGTCTTGCCAACTGGTGATTTAGTTAGGTGAAGTTGCCTTCTCAAGATTTTTTAATAATTTGGGATACAAATCCTTCATTTCTTAATGCAATAGGGACTTCTTCCTCTATGATTAGAGGCATAGCAATTTCTTTTCCATTCCTTGTATGCGTCATCATTGCCCCACTAGGCATGCCAAATTGTTGATTACTTTTACAACTAACCTGGAATTCAAGCCTTCCAGGGAGGAATTCTCACAAAAATATAATTAACTTCTAAATAAGGATATAGATGGGCTTTGAAAAACTCAAAGAATAGATTTCTAAGTAACCAAAGTATTAAAGAATATTGAAATAAAATTTGAGTTGGAAGGATAATTTTATTTAAGTAAAATATAAGTACAAAATGAAAACATAGTTGAAATAATGATAGATTGTAAGTATTTGAGTAGTATGATTGATGCCTTTTTTTATCTTTTTCTCTTAATGGTTTCTTTATACATCTTTACATATGTAACTGGCTTAAACAGTTCTCAAGTAACTTCTCAACTTCAAACTTCTTCCTAATCGTGCCCATGTTTTGACTAACTGCACATCACTCGTACATTTTGGTCTTTCTTACTAATTCCTGTGTCTGTGAATTCTCCTAGTAATCTAATTAACTCTTGAAACTTATAATAACTAGGCCTTTTCACTCCTAGGCCAAATGGATCAAATTCCTCTTCGGCTATCAACATGTATCAATCATATTAAAATAATAAGTCTTGATAATAAAAATAACATGGAGAATCTTATCAGATAACTTATAGAATGTCTATATAAAGGCTAACTCTTTATAAACTATACTATATATTCTTAAAGTTGAGAGATTAGGTGAGATTGAAATTCAAATCAACATTTGGTGATGATAGCTTAACTAACTTCTATTATGACAATTGGAGCTTTAGGAGACAACCAGTTAACTATCTATAACAGAAGAAAATTTGAGATTAAAGAGCACGTATAATTTGCTTCCCTAATGGTCATAGGGAGAATAAAATCATTTAGTTGTGACATTCTTCAAGAAAATTTACAAATAGTTCATGCAAGTAACTACTTAAACCCTAAGCTCCAAAGGATAAATGGAGCAAGGTTATGTGGTTTAAGTAGTCACCTTCCAAAGGCATCTTTTATCTCATGGATAGTGATCAAGTTAAGGTTAATTACCTTAGATAGACTAAGGGGAATCTCCGACATATCCAAATGTAATCTCTGCAAGTAAGAGAATGAATCTATCAATCACCTCTTTTTCTAATGCCTATTCCCCTCAACTATTTGACAAAAGATAATACGATTTTGTAACCACAAATGAACTAGTCAAAAGTTATTGATTGGATCAGTCAAAGAAGAATTAAATGCAAAAATGACCTCTTATTAAACAAAACTGCATTTAGATATGTAATATATAGGTTATATGGAAAGAGAGGAACTTGGGAATTTTATAAGGAAGAGAAATCTAGAGTCATATCCTCAACCATGAATTAATATGGTTGATTAGGGAGTAACTTATCACTCATAAAATCCACCTTATTTGCAATTGTGATATGGCCGCAAATTGACGTATTACCAAACTTTAAAATGAAGGAACAATATGCTTTAGTATAAGTGATAGGAAGCATGGAATGCTCAGTACTAATCTTGATTTTGTAGAATGCACTAACCCTACTCTGCTAGCTGCATATCTTGAGATCCTATCATAACATGATATTATAAAGCAAGTATTGAGATATCTTAATATTTGGTCCTTGATAACCTTAAGTAAGGAATAATTCTATGTGTAATTGTGAGTATTACCAGGAAATGGAACTCATTATTGTTATCCCTTATTCAAGCAATATCTCTAATTTATGTTTCTCTTAACTACAAGAAAATAATTGTCTTATGCCTTAAATAGTTGTAACTCCAACTTGTAACTCCTGGAGTTTTTCATTAACCAAATTTTCTTTACTTATTTTTAAATTACAAAAATTATTACAAAACATGAACATAGTCTATTCTAAATTTTGTATTATTTACATAAATAATGTCTTAGTTTTTTCATCTTCGATAAAGTAACACTTCAAGCATATATAAAAATTTTATTTATACAAATTAAAAAGAATGATTTATCCATATCTAGATAAAAACTTAGCTTTTTTCAAACACAAATTAGATTCTTAAGACATTATATTCAACAATTTATTTTGTAATTGGTTATCTATTTTTCAAACAAATATTTTTTATAATTTTAATTTTAATTTTTTCATATATTATGTTCATAAATAGAACAGGTTGTGATTAAGTTTATAAATTAATTTTTTTTTTGAAATTTTATATCTTGACATAATTTTATACCTTTTTTATTGATGTAATTTTCTCTAATTTTATTTTTAACTTTTCCCTTTTAACTTTCTAATATGGACATTGACACTTTTCCCTTTTATCTTAACTTTTGCGTTCATAGACATTTCAATTCCGTATACTGACAAGTATACAAATTCTTCACCACTGCTGATTTATATGGAAAAATAACCTAAGCTTTCTACATATATTATAGTTAAAGCAATTACATAATCTGAGATTACAGATACTAGCTTACAATTGAATATGAGAAGGACATTAAATAACTCTCTGTTATTACGATTACTCTAGGATTTTTACACCTTAAGATCAGAAAGCGACAAGCTGATGAGAATGATATCTTGAATTGTGCTCCTTTTATCGTCTACTTTAAGACTGGGAATTGTTGGAGGATGTGGTCTTCTTGGCCTCAGAAGAAGCAATGGAGGTGTTGCTTCGTGTTTGCGAACTCTGGCTAGCTGATGACTCTGTGAAGAAAATTATGTGCTCTTGATTGTCCACAAACACCTGGAGAGATCTTGGAACAGGAGGCGTGTTTACGTTCATAATTCCATCAAGAATCTGAACAACTTGACCCATGGTAGGCCTTTGGGATTCATCATCTTGGATGCACCAGCAAGCAACTTTACAAATTCTTGTAAGCTCTTCCAAATCTGCATTGCCCTTCAATCTGGGATCGAGCAGGGTAAGCAAATCGTTTCCTGCAGTGATCTGGCTTGCAGCCCATGTGGGAAAAAACTTCACTTTTCCATCTTCAGAGTACTCGGAGTTTCTTCTGCCTGACACAAACTCGAAAAGCATCATCCCGTAGCTGTAAACATCAGCTTTGGCTGTAATGGCTACCCCCGAGATCCATTCTGGCGCAAGGTAGCCTCTTGTCCCTCTCATGGTTGTTAAGACCCTGCTGAATTCCCTCCCAACAAGCTTTGCCAATCCAAAGTCGGCGACTTTCGGGCAGAATTCAGCATCTAAAAGAATGTTCTCCGGCTTTATGTCACAGTGTATAATGCAGTCCCTGCACTTCTCATGTAAATATGTCAACCCTCTCGCAGTCCCCAACGCTATATTATACCTTGTTTTCCAATCCAGGACACTTGAATCATTTTCCTCAGCGAAGAGGTGGGAATTGAGAGATCCATTTGGCATGTAATCATACACCAACAGCTTTCTGGTGCCTTCGGAGCAGAATCCACGAAGACGAACCAGATTGACATGCTGAATTGTCCCAATTGTGCTAACTTCAGTGCGGAATTGCTTCTCGCCTTGGCTAATGCTTTCGAGCTTCTTCACAGCTATCACAATTGAATCAGGCAATACCCCTTTGAAAACTGAACCAAAACCTCCTCCCCCCAATCTCTCCGAGAAATTTTTAGTAGCATTCTGCAAATCTCGGTACATAAATGCCACCAGAGTGCCCTCCACTACTTGCCCTGGTTTAACGAATGTTCTAATCCTTCTCAAAATAATGAAAACAAGAAGGCCAAGTATAGCTAGAACTGCTATTGAACCAACAACTGCACCTATTATGACTCCCTTACTGAGCTTGGAACTTGAAAACTCGGACGCTGCAAGTCTGATGTAGAAGGTTGTTCCACCAGAATCAGCATCTTGAAGATCCAAGAGATCTTCGAACCAAAGTGAACACTGATTAATGTCATAAGCATAAGCAGTACATGAGCAGTTGCTCAAGCAGGTTGATTCACATTCCTGCAAACTGTCAGAGGTCTTTGTATTTGGATCTTGATTTGATTTCTTGTTCAAAATTGGCAAGAATTTGTCACGTTTCCCATTGACAACAGTAGAATTCTGACATTGCAGACTGGTACTCCTCACACAACCTCCAGAATAAACCTCAGAACCCCATTCATCGTTAGACTTGGGCTCAAAACCAGTCAAACAAACGCAAAAGGGTTGTGATTTCACGTTGCAGCTCCCAAATGTCCCACAGTAACCATAAACCTCACATTGCACCCTTGGCTGAGACCAAAACAGATTCCATTTGCCAGATGTTTCTAGCCACGATTGTTGCTGAATCTGGCCACCAACATCCATTACGAACCGGGAGAGGATAGAGTTATTATACATAGAATAAGTGAAGTACCTTTCATTATCTCCATCAATATAGCTGAAGTTATAGATATAATTGAGTCTCATTTCTGGAACTAAGTTGAAGATACGCCCATTCCAGACTCCACTTGTCCAAAACTGTTTGGTGTAATTCCATCTTATAAAGTATTGGCTGGTTCCACTAGGATCTAGTTCAAGGGAGAATAGACCTGGTGAAGGATCTTCTCTATTTTTCCAGGAAGTAAGAAGTGTGCTCCTGTTTGTGATCTTGTTAACCCCAATTTTTCCACCAGGAAGCCATGTATCACATGGATAATCAAAACTCTGCCAAAGGACCTCAGATGAATTGGATCCATCTCTCAGAACAAGATTTCCAGCATCCAAAAGTACAGCTTCTACGGAACTTGATGAACTGCTAGAGCTCAAATTTGTTGACCAAACTGGGATTTTTGACTCATTATAGAGAACCAAGTTGCCATTTGATATTCTCAATTCTGAAGAAAATCTATCAGAAACTGGTTTCTCCCTATTTGCTACCCAAACTGAGGTCTGTTGAGTGACTCTTTTTCTGTTGTACCATATGGCTATATGGTAATTTGAAAAGTTACCTGGTTTGAAGAAACCGAGCTCAAAAGCACCACCTGAAGACTGAATGGTCTGGTCACCAGACAGAGATTGGTTTGCTGTTATCCTGTCAGCTCCAAGGCTAACATGGGACTTGAGAAAGAAGCAAAAGTAGAGAGCATAAAGCATGAACCAGGGACATGCCTTAACATCCATGGCTTCAGAAGACGGATATTTTCGGAGGAAGGTGTGACAATAATAATTTGTGTTGGTTTTATATACAGGATGAGATATATATATATATATATATATAATCATGTACTATGATGTTTCTGCCAAGAAGTCAACAGAGCCTACTGACATGGACCAGACCACTATACACCCTTTGAACTTTTTTACATTGTTATGATATTATAATATTTTCACAGTTTCACGAGTTGGACAAAATATTCAACACCCATGTTAAGAACATATGTCTACCAGTTGATGTATTATATTTAAAATATTAGTCTAATAAAAATAAAATAAAAAGTAATTAGTATTACTTATTTAAATTAATTATTTTTATTTATAAAGATTTTTTTAAGAATCGTCGATAAGTAGATAATTCTTGAATAAAAAAAGGATGTAAAAATGAAGTTTGTGTTTTCATTTCTATTTCTATTGGGGAAAAGTCGGGAATAAAAAATTTGTTACCAATTAAATATTAATTTGTTCATTTGCATGCAGATTAAATATATAAAGAAAAACTTATTTGAAAAGAAATAAGTGATGACAAATTTGATAATTGTGGCTAAAAGATTTGAAGTTCATTGTGAAAGAATCTGTATCTGATTTTGAAGTTTATTAATGGTGTTATACGATATTCTTCGTTTTTTTTAAGTAGAGAAAATTCTGAATTGAAAACTTTAGAATACAGATTAAGCTTAGATATAACCTATGAAAAGTATTCATTGAATGTAATGTTTGACAAATACATGTTATATGATTTATTTGAAGATATGTGTTAGTTCTGTCAGATACAAAGCTTTGTATGTGTGGAAGACAAATATTTTTACTAAAAATTTGACAAATAATAGAACACTGTGAAAATATTTTTATATTTTTTATTAAAATAATATCAATTTTTAAATTTTAAAGTGTTTAAATTAAATTTTAAAAATAATAGATTTCATACATACACTCGTCAATTATGTGTTAATATATTAATATAATGTTTACCTACCACAATCAAATTCATATAAATATTAAAAATAATAACTTTATAGATAATTGACAAAAATATATTTAAATAATATTATAATTTAATTTAAAATTTTAGTAAAAATACTATGACCTTCTACCTTGTAACATGAAAGCTTAATATTAGTCCGACCATTTCCAGTCTTCCACAGAAGAATATCTGATTATGGGATTTGCCGCAAACCCAATTGTCACTGTAGTTTCGCTGTATCCTCAATTAAATCTACGAAACAACCCATAAAAGAAGTTGCAATTACCATCAGACCCTTTGACTCAGTCCAAGAGTTGTCATCAAGGAAGAAGTTCGGTCATATATATATATAAAGAAAATTGGAATTATTTAGATATTTCAATATTTTCCAAAAAATTGTCGATCAAAATTATATTGAACGTGATTAATTTAAGTTTTGTGATGTTTCCATTTACATAATTTTTAAAATCAAATAATTTATTTTATTATTCAAATTTTTATGCAAGCATAAAACTTTGTACACCAAATGTAATTAGAGAGTTAAAATCTCATCGTGCTCAAATTTTATGATCAAGTCCTCATCTCTCCGGTTGATTTTGTGCAGCATCTGGAAATCTCCTTAGCGCTGAAATTTCAACAATGAGTGTTTTACGTTTTACGTACGTGGAAGGAGTCAAAACCACTGTTCCCACAAACCAGTCGTCTTTGAAAGTAAAAGCAACCTATTCATTCCAACACTGTTGTAACTTGAATTGTATGCAATCGAAAGATGAAAATATATACATGTGTTTGACCTTCACTCAGAAGCTTGTCTTTCAGCTTTTTTCCTTTCTTAAATGTTTAAACTTTTTTTATTATTTAATTGATGTTATAGGTACGGACTATCTCACATAGGAATTGAAATTTCTACATGCTATGCGGTCCAGTTTTACTGAAAATTTGAATACCAAGAAAGTTAAAGTAATAGTATGTAAATATTATTATCTTAAACTTACCATATGATCGTAGGAAATCAGAGATCATGAGATTGCTAAATTATCTCCAATCTGACAATACAACCTTTTTCTGAGTTATGTGAATAGATTTTAATGTTAATGGTCAATTTATAAATGTTAAAACTATAATAATCTATTTATTTATTTATTTTATTTAAGGGTAGGTTTGTACCTTTAGCCTTGTGTTTTGATAGGAGCGAAATACATATACAAAGCTTAAGGTATTGCTTAAAGTACTGCACGTATATATCAATGAACATTACCTAACCAATACATTCAAGGACTGTGAAGCCCATTTAACTCACTCTTTAAGGGCTTGATAATGACATTACTGGCAAAGGTCGGTGGAGCTACAAACCAACTCAATAACATTGATCAATTATTTGTTCCAATCTATAAATGCGGCCATTCCAATTATTGATATGCATTTGCAAGATCCTAATCAACACCCTCTCTTTATTTTAGTTTCCTGCTTCAATACTTCTACTCTAATTTTTCCATTTCATTTCTTTTACTTTAATAGTATTACCCAATTAACTTAACCAAAACAATTGTTCTTCGTTAATACTATTTAAATTTGAATGACAACCTCTCAATAATTTCTTTTGTTGGACTCCAACTAATAATACTTACCGGATCAATAAAATCACTCAATTAATAATAAACCACTTAAATGATAAAAATAACTAAAAGATAAATTATACACAAGATTTAACATAAAAAACCTCCATTATAAAAGAAAAACATTAGGCAAATCGACAATAAATTCAATAAATCAAATATCAAAATACAAGCGATAAACATTTCGACTTATCTCACTCAAGAGAACTTCACAAAAAAAACCACAACTAAACTAAAGTTTTTAGCTTTCATATATATATAATATATATAAATGCAGTTGAACAATGGAACAATGGTGTTTGGACTTTAAAACTCTTGTATCATTATGTGTTTCTATTTCAAGCAACTTTTGTTTCTATCATTATGTGATAACTATGTCTGAATTTTAAGCTTCAAAATTCGACGTTCCTGTGACTTACACGGTCGGCAGTCACGACCATGTCCTCCACTTACACAACCATGTCTAACTCTGCACAAGTATGCTTATTTTTAAACGTCGTCTTTCAATTCGTACATGGTTACAAAAGCTTAAATGTTCATACACACAATTATGTACATCATTTACATAGACATGCGCAGCCTAGACACAGGAAACAGCTTTAATTCATCGGTTTCTCCCTCAATTTCATTTTATCATCATTCCTTCTAAAATGCAAAGTAAAGTGATTTTGAGAATTAGGATAAAAAGCCTTAAATGATTTTTACACTAAGAAATTGTTCACAATTATTGGTAAAAAGATATTGATGAACATTGCATATTTTATGATTTCTTAATAAAAGTATAATTTATAATTGAAAGTATGCAAAAGATGATAAGAAAAATATATGACAATAAGAATAACTATTATGGTGACAATTAAAATTAAGTGAAAAATACAAGAGAAAGTATTGAATAAAATCTAAAAAGGCTAGTGTTACAAAAATATTTATGTTATTATTTATAGGTAAATGAGAGAAAGAATTAAGCTTTATATTCTTAAATTCCTTTATTTTGGAGAACTTCTTTTAGAGTAACTTAACTTTCTAGTGAGGAGAGTAATATTCTCCTTATCATTATCATTTGATGAAGTGCCATATTCATTACTTATCTCTTACTTTATTGTTTTGAAGGCAAAGTTCATTGTCTTTGGAGCCACCTTTTCCTCAATCTTCATTTAGCACATCTTATATGTGAGGAGTGATTCGATGAGTTGCAACAAAGGCAAAGTATTCAAGTTTTCCACTTCTGATATGGCGATCACCTTTGCCTCCTACGTCTTTGATAGAGGCCTAAGAAGTTTTCTCACTGTATCAACATTAGTATATAATTTGGTTATGCCTTTAAGAGTTTTGAATTTTACGTTGACGTTGAGTTCTAGCTACTAATCTTGTTTTCCAATAGCCTGTAGTTATTAGGGTATAACTCCTAATATAATTAACCAAATTGCATGAAATTTTTGTCAATAGAAAATTAAGACATATGGGAATGAAATTAATTAATAAGATCATAGGAAACCGTAGGAATTAAAGGAAGAAGAAGGATCAATATGCAATTCTCCTAAAGTCTACCCATGGACTAGTAGGAT
>JANIMX020000283.1:1241874-1254902 GCA_024582655.2 Erythroxylum kunthianum | reverse complement strand
TTGCCTTTTTTCTTCCCATTTCTTCCTGGTTTTGGCTCACATCATCCCAGGAGTTCGAAATAAGAAGAATACCAAAAAGAAACCTAAACAACACTAAACCAACACATTAAACGCAACTTAATATAAAAACACATTAAAGATAAAAGAGAAAGATATGATAAGTTATGTACATATCATGCCTCATGGAACATGATCGTGAAAGAGAGAAAATTCCCAAAAGCACGATCATGACTCCAATATCACGATCGTGACAAAGAGTTTTTAGACACGAGTATTTTATTTGTTTTAGGGTTTGGGAGCATTTTTGGAACCGAACAAAGCGGAAAAATCCTAAACACAACCCCAAGACCCTAATACACTATTTAAGAACGTGAAGCATACCAAAAAATGTAGCAGCCAACATCAAAAAGTGGAACAAACTTGGGAGATCAAGAAGAACATTAAGGAATTCTAGCTTTCTAGATCAAGACTTCAATAGAGTTTTTCTTCTTATCCTTTGGTTATTTCATTATTCTTGATGTGTACTCTGAATTCTAAGATGTTAAACATATTCATGAGATTCTAAATTTCAGATTAGGATTTATTTGGGAATTATTTTGTGACTTTTATTATTAATGACTTCAATACATATTTTGGTGTTTGTGATATTTGTTTATACTTATACTTGATAACAAATCGAGAGAGTGAGTCAAAAGTAATCAGAGTTAAATTGTGCAATAAGATTTGGTGATTTAACAGACCTGCAATTATCAAATTAACAGCCATTCGAAAAGATATCTTGTTTGAGAAATTAATTATCCAATAGATAGCTTCATATTTAATTGAAAACATTAAGGACAGATTTGTGAATTGAGAGATTGCAGATTAGGAATTTTCGAATTGAATCAGAGTTAATTGATTAGATTTTGAGAGGGAGTAATCAATAACTTAGGAAATCTAGGATCAAACACATAATTAGATTAGCAATACTTAACGAAACAAAATAAGGAAAGAATAAGTCCTAGGTATTCAATCTTGATCAACCTAGAATTTTATTAGCAACTCATTATTATTTGAATTATTTGCTTTGTTTTATTAATTGTTTCAATTTCTATTATTTATTTTCATTCAAATCAATTTCTGAATACCCTAGACAAAGTTAGGTTCAAATTGTTAATCCTTGCATAATCCTCGAGGGAATGATAACTTTATATGCTACATGATATGATCTATATACTTGTAATGTATTAAAGACTTTATTAGATATAAAACTTGCTCAATAAGTTTTTTGTGTCGTTGTCTAAGATTTTAGCATTAGGACAATTTAAATTCCTTTAATTTAATGAATTTTTACCCTTCCTTGTGTGATTGTGGTACCCAATCCCAAGAAATAAAAAAAGAGAGAAAATTTTGAACTCAAAAGTATAAGACACATCAATCTAGACATCAGAAGGTAAGAATGAGGAATCTGAAGAGTTAAACGCCAAGAAGAGATTGAAAGGAAGATGGTGGAGGATATACATCACGGAGAGCAAAAGACCTTTTATGGACTTTATGAGGCCAGGGTTCTTGGTTAATTTAGTAGTCACTCAAAGCAAGATAGTAATAATTAACTGTGATAGTCAAGCAGTAACCGCTTATACTAAAGACCCTAAATTTCAGTGTAAAACCAAGTACATAAATAATCAGTACAATTATATAAAAGATATAGATGCACAAGGTGAAGTGAATCCAAGAAAGGCTCTAGATCCTGATGACTTTAATATATTCTTTTTCAATTTACTTAAGACATTAATGGTGATTTGATAGTGTAGGTAGTTCAGAAGTTCCTCTCTTTAAGCAAAATGCTTAAAAGCTTAATTCATCCCTTATCTACCCTATTCCCAAGATTCCCAATGCAATTATTCTCAAGGATTTTTGCTTCATCTCTTGTTGTAACACCATTTATAAGGTGATATCCAAGTTGTTTGTTGATAGATTGAAAGGAAGTTTGAAGTGTCTTATACATCATTCTCATAATGCTTTCATTCCAAGTAGATCTATTTCAAACAATATTTTACTGATTTAGGAACTTTTGAGGGATTATGACACTAATAGATCTATTAAGAGTTGTGTTATCAAAGTGGATTTTCCAAAGCTTTTGATACAATTAACTAGGATTTCATCTTGAGTTACCTAAAATGTTTGGATTTCTTAGCAGATTTATTTCTTGGATTGATGCATGCATCTCCACTACTTCTTTCAGCATTCTTATTAATGGTAATCCCAGCCTCCATTTCAAGGGTACTAATAGGATTAGGCAAGGGGATCCCATTTCCCCATACCTTTTTTTTTCATTTCCTTGTAAATTCTTACAAGGATGATTATGAAGAATACTCAGGCCAGTATCAATTTCAGGTTTCATCACAAATGCAAAGACCTCAATATCACACATCTTAGCTTTGCTGATGACTTGATTTTCTTTCTAGAGTTGAATTCCTCTTTGTTTTAATCTTGTTCAACTCTACGTAGGAGTTTTGCAAGATTTTAGGAATCGATATCAATCTAAACAAAAATATGATGTATGTATCCTCTCATGTTAAATCCGTTGTAAGGTTAAGACTGTTAACATGTCCGAATGTGCAATCACTTTCTTTCAAGTACTTGGGTGTTCCTATCTCCTCCAAGAAGCTAAGGTACCATGATTGTATACCTTTGCTAGAAAAATATAAAAAGAGAATCAACTTCTAGCAAAATAGTCACTTTCCTATGTAGGTGGATTGGTACTCTTCTCTTCTATTTTGAGGAGTCTTCATACCCATTAGAACTCCCATTTATTCCTTCCAAGGAGGATCATAAAGCAACTGGTGAAATACATAAAGAACTTCTTATGGACAGTTAGTGCTGAGAAATTTAAAGGGGGAAAATCAAATGGGAGCAACTCTGTTAAAGCAAGCAGGAAGGGGGGTTAGGACTTGTTTCCTTGCATATGAGTCAGAATGTGTTGGTAGCTAAATGAATATGGAGACTATTTACTAATAAAGAGTCCCTCTGGTCTAAATGGATTATTGAAATGTACCGCAAGCATTCCAACTTTTGGCAAATTGAGGAAAGGAAGGAATTCTCCTGGTACTTCATTGAAATGATAAGAAAACGGCAAGTTATTTATCCTCTCATCAAAAAACATATAGTTTAGGTTTGATAATTATGCATTGCAGAGCCCTTTAATCCTTAAGGATGAGATTTCTTCACTTACAACTAGAATCCTTTTACAATCTCGAGTTAAGGAGGTCTCTCAGCAAGATATGTAGTTCATAAACTTTAGAGGAAGTGAAAAAACAGATTTTACTTAGCTAACTAAGCTCCCAACTTCTCAAAAAGTGATAGCCTACTTAGGTTACCGAATAAAAGAAGAGAGTTCACTAATCAATCCTACCTAAAAGTTATCATACAACAGCTTCCAAAGGTTAATTGGTACAACATTGTTTGGAAAAGTGCTTGGGTTACTAAGGCAGCATTTATCACCTAGCTTGCTGCTAGACTAAGACTTAAAACTAAAGATAGATTGTTTGATGTGGAGGATCAGTTATGCATGGTTTGTAATATGCATCCTGAATCTACCAATCATCTATATTTTCAATATGACTAGCCTATATTGATATAGAGTAGAATTCAACATATAATGGGGTTATTCTTCCCACACCAACAATGGCAAAGCATTCATGCATAGGTTGACAAGTTCTACGGAAGAAGATGGTGCTTGGAACAAAGTTGAAAATATAAATGAATATTCCATTTGGAGGGAAAGAAATAGGAGATTATTCATGAATTCAAAAGGGAGTGCTATAAGCTAGTTCACAAAATTTGTTGCTAGATAAAGGAAATTCTATAGCTTCATGACTAAGAGACTATGAACCTATCCTTGAGAAGAAGATGGTGCTTGGAATAAAGTTGAAAATGTATATTTAGTGTAGATGGAACTCTGGTGGAGTTTGCTTTTATTGTTTTAGATAGTGGTGTACTTGTCTCTTTGTAGGCTAGCTCTTGCTATTGTATTCTTTTGTATTTTGTTGCTCTTTTAAGCTTTAATGAATTTTTTATTTTTATTTTTTTTTTAAATCTACTCAGAGACTGATTCCTTAATCGAAATATCATATATTCATAATAAATATATGACAATGAACTTTTGTCATATTCTGGTCATATGGCTTATTGGATAAGTACGAGGAACTGCAAAATTCTAATTAACTAACTCATCTTGTGTGAGTGAAAAATGATAAATATTGGATACACCTGAAGAATTTGAGTTCCATCGTTTGGCTTCCAAATGTTAAAGAGCATTCAGGAATTTAAACTTCAATATAAGATACATCTTTTGAAATTTTAAAAGATGATTATTATTATTATTTTGAATATTAATCTATATTCAGATTAGTGTTGGTCTTTACTTATAAATATCCTCTAATTTATGAAAACAAGAAATTAAATCTACGTAAGTTTAATTCCAGTGGCCTGTAATAACAGTAGAAGAAGAATCACACACATGTTTTCAACTCCATGATATATATATATATATATGATTTTGAGGATATGAATGAAACCTTAACAACACTTTCTGGATCGTTAAGAAACAAAATCTCTAACCTTGCGCCAGTAAAAGAAAAAGGTGTGGACCGTGTGGTGTTTAGCGACCCGGGGGAAGAAAACGCCTGGTAGGTTTAGAACTTTTAAAATGCAGTCGTTTTACTTGTGACATGACATTTTAGTTGATGGACGTATATTTAACAAGTGTGCGGTGCGGTGTCTCAACCAACAACATTTTAATAATATTATAATTATTAGTCGAACAGAATACAAACTCCCTGTCCCTTCACCATTTGTTGTAACACAGTACACCATGAATTCTCATGATCAGCGTCGCATAGCCATCGCCGTCGACCTTAGCGACGAGAGCGCTTACGCTGTGAAGTGGGCAGTCAACAATTACCTCCGACCAGACGACGCTGTTATCCTTCTCCACGTCCGACCCACCTCCGTCCTCTACGGCGTTGACTGGGGTTCCATTCGCCTCCAAATTAACCACAGCGATCACCAGAAGCTGGAGGACGATTTCGACACGTTCACAACCACAAAATCCAACAGTTTAGCTGAACCCCTGATCGAAGCGGGTGTCCCTTTCAAGATACATATAGTCAAAGACCATGACTTAAAGGAAAGGTTGTGCTTGGAGGTAGAAAGACTGGGGCTAAGTGCTGTGATTATGGGGAGCAGAGGTTTTGGGGCTGCTAGTAGGAGGAATAACAAAGGGAGGCTTGGGAGTGTTAGTGACTACTGTGTCCATCATTGTATTTGTCCTGTGATTGTGGTACGCTATGATAAAGAAGGAGAAAGTGAAGGTGGCATTGAAAAGCAAGTAGGGGTTGTTGGAGATGGAATTGATCTACATCCAGTTCCCGAGGAGGAGCAGGAGTATCATGATGCTTCTGAAGAACAAAAAGGTCTAGTCTTGATTGTTTGTGATTGATATTATGTGATGTTTTGCTGTGTATATAAAAAGCTTTTGATCCTTCGAATAATTGGAGGATAAAGCATATTCCATGGTTGAGATTTAGAATTTCTGTGATCTGAAAGGATGGATGAGGCTTATACTTTCTATAGAGTCCTATGTAAATTGGTTTTAGTATACCAAAAACCAAAACCTGTTATTAATAACTTCTTGCGTTTTGTTTTCAACAGCTGATTTGATCTGTCTGAGATCTGTATCTGTTTTTTTTTTTTTTTTTGTGTGTCAAAATACCCTATTGCTGTTATTAATATTATGCTTATTCTTATGTGTTCATCTCCTGTTAACAGATGGAACGGAAAGGCTGAGTCTTATGACCAACAGCTGCAAATAATTGAAGGGAGTTCAAGAATTCCTTGTCGTTTCCCTTTCTCGTAAGCACTAAGCATTGTGTTATTGGCTTACATCACATTGTTTTGGGGTAGATAATATAAATTATATGTTTGTACCTTTGCCTATGGAGGGAAATTCATTGTGCATTGCTCATCTACGTTAATCACGGCATGGTTTGTACATTTAATATGGTCTGCAATTGGTTTTCGATCAGACCATTTAAGTCTCTGTTCCAATTCGACAATCGTCATATATCCTAAGCGCTTTCTACTGTTGATTTCTAAAAATAATTAGCATGGTACAATTGCTAACCTTCTTTCTACCTCCTCTCACATTTCCAATAAATTCAATACAAAAACCAGATTACCTACGAGGTATCGCAAAATCCTCTTTTCAAAAACCTAACCTTTGCGCATGTTGACTTACTCTCAAATATCTACCAAGTGCACTCATTTCCTTATTATTGTTTCAATTAGTGTGATATATCCAGTCCAGTGATTATATAAAAGGTTATAAGCATAATGCTAGTCACTTTTATATAAATAAAACTAGACAAGGCATTTGTCTAACTAGTTTATATAACAACACTCATGGAAACATAAACATAGAAATTATAAACACTTTAGGAGGCAGATGGTGGGACTAAAACAAGCAAGACCAAGTACATTAGGATATCAAACTGAAACTTATGAGGAACGTGAAAACACAGACTCTTCCAACTAATAAATAACAATCACATTAAAAAAAAACCATGTATCAAACTTCCAGGAGCTAGAGTAGCAAAATAACAGAAAAATATCTCAAAGAGCTTCCAGAGTTCCCTCACTTTGACTCCTCCGCATTGCATGCTGTGCTCTAATGTTGAAAACCTTACTGCCAAAATCAATACCATAATGATGATGATCAGTTGTCTTTGTTACAGCTGGTGGCAGACGAGCATGCCTACCTCTGGACCGTTTTGGAGAGGCAATGGCTTGACTTTTACGGCCATTAATTGACAAAGATGACAGCCTTGAGCTGCTATGACCATGGCTAGCCTTTTTCACAGCTTTGTTGTCGGACCTAAGACCACGATCAAAGTGATGGGAACTGATGGCCAGCCTAACAGAACGATCCGCAACATCTTTAAATATGTTAGGTTTAATGGACTGCCGGTTGAAATAAACCAAATGAGGAAGAAGGCCTTGCAAGTATTTCTTGATTTGTTCATCACCAACATTCTTCTGAGCTGGGTTTCCCTCCAAGCTGATAGCTTGCAATGAAATGTAGTTAGCTGCAAGTTGGCCCAGACATTTGGCTGTAGAGACTTTGTTGAATCGTAGATCCAGTACTGTTAGTTTCAATAGACGATGGAGACCCTCTACCTCACTTATTTTGTTTCCCGCCAAGTACAACTCTTTCAAGGAGGAACAAGAAGCTAGACCTTTTGTAACAGAAAAAATAATTGTGAAGGATAAAAATATTGACAATGATTAAAAGAATAGCAACTGTAAGAAGGGTATCAATCAGTAAATTCAAAGGAAATGCATGTCATACCATGTCCAATTCTTAATATTCGGTTGTAGCTCAAGTCCAGTACACGAAGCCGTGTCAGGTCACGTAAACCTTCAATTGTAGAAATATTATTTTTTGAAAGATTTAACACGTGAAGACCACAAGGGAGGGCACCTGTAGTAATCCTTCCTGAAAAAGAGTATGAAAACTTGTTTAGGATATTTGAGATTTTTCATAGATCAAGATTATTCCACAAACACACCCAAAGCAAGGAAGAAACTAAAATTCAAGAATGATGTCAGAGATGCAAACCTATCGAGTTCCCTGATAGAATAAGGACCTTCAGGCTAACAAATGCACCAAGAAATGGTATCACAGTAAATCCATGATTTGACAGCTGAGCCGTTGTTGCTGAGGGACTCAAAGAAGAAATGTATCTTTTAGCAGCTTCCATTCCTGGAGTGACTACGCTATCCACCTTTGGAGCAATCAAGTTATTCAATGTAGTGGAGTTTCTCTTTCTTAACTCATTAGCATCAGGCATATTTATTTTCTCTTCCAATGGTTCACAATGTTGAAGATCGTTAACCCACTCGTTAATTCGCTTGAGTTTAAAATTATTGTCACGTACCTCATCCCACTGCTGAGTTGAATCATCCTGGATACTTTTTGTTGAGGTCAACTCATCCATAACTGGGACTATCCAATCTTTTGCCACAGCAGAATAACTGTAAGAATCACAACCCTCATCAAGTAAAATTTCACAGTTATTTCTGTCTGTTCTACCAAGGTTACCATCTGCTCCATGTTCTTGTACTGTTAGCTTTACAACGTCACAAATTGAGACATCTTTCCTCCTCAAGTCCAGAACACCTAGGTCCTCAGATGATCTTGAACAAGTTGCAAACTTATTCGAAAAACCATGAGAAGTGGGAGTAGGAGCAATTTCCGGCATCGAGTAAGATTTTACAATGATTAGAGGAGCATGAGGTGTGTGGTTGCAAGATGCATTGCCATCTTCATGGGATAAAATTTCAAAGATTTCAGGATTTCTCTTTTCACAATGACGAGGATCCTCAATTGAGAATATGGATTCTTCATTGACAATATCAGAACTTACATGAACAGATTCTGATTGTAAAGCTTTTTCATCCAGACTCGTGGGGGTTACTGCCTGTTCTTTGCTACCACAAACTTCAAGCAACCCATTTTGATCAAGGGAATCACTAGAAAAATCTTGCTCTATCTCATCCTCCATATCATTTTCACAAAGGATTCCACCCTCATGACATAAGCCACTTCCTAGAGATCGACTCTTCTTAATAAGCCTTATACTACTGCCCTTAACTTCCTCAGTATTCAATTTTGGTCCTAGAGCCACAGAACTTGTAGCATCCTTTACACAGTCAGATACAGCAGGGTCTGTTTTTGTGTTCAGGAATAAGGAATTTAAGCTCGTAAACTTAGTTGTTAGCATCTTGGAGGCTATTTGAGAAGAATCTTCTAAAGTCTTGCTCATTGCTTCAACAGAAGGTTCAATCGATTTCTACACGAGAGAAAGGAATCATGTAGATCAGTAAAGCCATAAACAAAAAGCAACTGTGGTCTATCCAATTTTCAATTACTTGTCCACTAACCTTTGCCTTGTCAGTCTGGATGTGAGCATTGAAACAGGAAAACCTAACCATTATAGTAATGCTGGCAGGAGTTACATTCACCCTTGACCTACTTGTGTATTACATTAATGAAGCTACAGGCTGACTACTATGTCCAAGGCAATAACAGAGTTCGATTTCATTGAACATAAAATAACAAATACCATCAAGCTTCTGTCCCCTATAAATGGAAGATCTTAGCCGATCTTAGCCATAATCAAGTGATAGACCCTCCAACACCCGGCACAATCTCCAAACATGAGATGATCTTGATCTCCTCAAAGCACAAAGCAATGTTACTCTCTTGTTATCACCTGACACGCACCTACAGGTGCGAGAAGACTTTATCTTTATTGTTGCGGCCAGAGTGAACCAAAATCTTTGTCAACTAGGAGAAGACAATTCTTAGGATGCATACAAGATGCTGGCCTGATAAACAAAGGAAGAATAGAAATATAAGAAGTTTGCAGAGAAAAACACAAGATTTCAAAACAGTGTGTGTAAATAAGCGCTGTAACTATTGACTCTGGGGAAAAGAACCTGGATAAAGAATGTTAACTTCTCCAGATCATCAACACAATAGAGAAGGAAAACTTCACCTCAGTGAAATCGCATAAGAAGCTATTTAAAGTATAATTTCACCTCAGGAACCCAATTGAAAGAAATTGTTACGAAAACAATATTAACCAGAAAGAATTGACCAATATATCAATTAGAATTCACATACCATATGAAATGCAAATCCAAATTTTACAAACGAACAAACAAAATCATATGAAACATCAATTCAATCGCGTACTTTCTTATTAGCTTCAGTTGTTCTGGGTTCTAGGTTGATTCATCAGCAAAAGAATTTCAACAAAATAAAAGATCAACACATCCAAAACAAAGAAAAGATAAACACCGAAGAAGGCATCATAAATAATAATCCTATGAATTCCAAGTCACATAAACCAAAAAGCAGCACCCACAAAAAAGAATAACACAAATATAACCAACCAACCGAAAAGTATTTTCAATTAATCCATATGCAACGAAACAAGGGAAAAAAAAAATCGAAGTTATAAAAGAAACAAAAATTATATATATAAAACTAATCCCACCGTAGCCAGATTGGAAGAAGAAGGAATACTTGTTCCTGCAGCTAAACAAATCGTAAGTCTTTGAATAACAAACCTCAATAATTACAGTTATACACTGTAATTAACATTAAACTCTTCTTCAACAACCAATCTCTCCCTATCTCGCGATCTGGATTTGGCTTTGAACTGAGGCTAACCCTAATGATATTTTCTCCTCTGCTTCTTTATTTTCCTCTTAATTACGTACTCCTTTATCGTTTTTACCGAATATTAGTGTCTAGCAAACTAACGGCTATGATTTTTCTTATCTCTTGATACCTTTTTATTTGCGATGGTGATGGAGCATAGCATGCATGTTAAATAAATAAATAAACCAAATTATTGTCTGGTCTGGAGGGAATGGAATATGATTCTTGTACAGGTTTATTAGTATTATTACATAATAAATTAAAATTTTAATATAAGTAATAATATTTAATATGATAGATTAATTAATTTAATTGTTATTAGAAGAAATTTTTAGAATATTTTAAAATTCAAGTAGAATGGAAAATAAGAGATAAGACGGTCTATTTTTTTAAATTATAATACGATATGAGATTAATAGAAGACATTTATTTTATAGGTAATAAATAATTTAAAATTTTATCCAACTCAATATTTTCATATTAGTGTTTTAAAATAATAATAATAAAAATAACATCTCAATACTTTAAATCTACCCAAGTAAAAGTGATGGGTTGGTAGAAGGAGGATTAGATTTTTTTTTTATATAAAGTTCAAAACTCCTTATCAGAAAATGGAAGATACTATATTCAACAACATTTGACTGTGACAAATTTATTTAAATTCCTATAAGGATTAGGAGAGTAAGAAGGAACCCTCTCAATATAAAAGCAAATCCCCTGGAGTTGCAGTACCACTCATTTCCCTTGATTATCCCTTAACTCTTAACATTTTCTAGGTACTTATGTCTTAAATTCTACAACTTTGTAATTAAGTATAAGGGTCCAATCTCACTCTTGTTATCAAACCACAAGCCTGCACTTTACCAATTACCTATTTTATACTTGGAAATATGTTGAGATAATGAATTAAGCTCAGTACCAAAAAGTAATAGCATATCATCAGCAAATGAGAGATTGAAAATCCTCAATTTCTTACATTTGTTATGAAATTTGAAGCTACCATCTAGCCTTATATTATAAGAACCTAAATGCATAAAGTAAATAAATAGGAGGATAAGGGGTCACACCTCTTTTTAACATTGCAGCTTCTCCATTAATGAGTATGCTAAAGGATATGGTTATGACACATTGTTCAATCCATTTGTCAAATGCTTAAAATGATTTCAAAATGAATTGCTAATCAACATATTAAATGTTTGGTAAAAGTCAATTTTCAATAACTAACTTTTGTTAGAAGTTCTTTTATGATAATATTAAATAGCTCTTGGGCTAATATGATATTATCATATATAGACCCGCCCTGTATGAACCACATTGAGTTTGATTGATAATTAAAGATAAAAACCTAATTCCTTCTTGAGAGTAATAGTTTAGATATTATTTTAAAGATTGTATTGCAATAAAATAGTAGTCTGTAACCTATCAAAGGATAGGTTAGGAGACTTAGGGACCAAACATTTATGAGTTTTGGTCCATTCCTTTAGCATTTTACTATTATTTAAGAATTCAAGTATTGCACTAGCCACTTGTGTTTTAAGTATACCCCAAAAATCTTATATAAAAAAATTCATTAAACCCATTAGTCCTAGAAATCTTGTTAAGATTGAGACTAAATAAGGCATATTTAGTGAGGAATTCAATTTGCTCCCTAGTAATTAACTTTAGTAAAAAGAAGTTCGATATCTATGATGATGAGCAACTATTAGTAGTTGAGCCCAATAAATTTGAGAAGTAGTCAACTACCATACTCTTAAGCTCCTTTTGCCCTCAAACTACCCAACCATCTTTAGTTACGAGGGATATTATCTTATTTATATTTCTTCTTGAGAATACAACTTTATGGAAGAAACTTGTATTGTTATCTCCCTCGTTAAGTCATTGAACACTATATTTTTATTTCATTATTGAATTGCGATCTTCTAGCACTTTGGTAAAGTGCATCAGTGCAATATTCTCCTATATTTGGTAAGCCTTATAGACCTCATTTTGATGCTATTGGAGTTGATACTTGGCCTTATCTAATGCTTGATTGGTGGTTATATCATGTATTTGGTTGAGCCTTTTGAGTTTCTCTTTATCTTTCTATAATTTCTTACAATATTTAAAGGATTAAAAAATGTAATCCATGATTACTTTCAATAATGTAGTGTTTATTTTATTGTTGTATAAGAAATAAATTAGTGAATAAAGTTTCGGTAATTTCTAATTTTAGATTTGCCGTTAAATTTCATTTGGAGATGTAAAATGATTTAGAATTTATTTGGAACAAATCGGGACTGTAAGGTACTAAAAAGGGGTTGAAAGTCGTGAAAATTGCCTGACACGGCCAGAGTAGTGACCGTGCCATTGGGCGTGTGGGGAGTCGGACACGTCCAGGTGGGCGTGTCGAGTCGTCTTCCTCGTTTAAAACAGGTCGTCGCCGGCAAGAGGAGAGAGAGAGGAGGAGAAAAAGAAGGGGAGAAAAAAAACTTAACCACTAGCTCTTTAGATTAATTGAGGGCCAAAGAACACAACTACGGAGTCGGATTTGAGAGATTGTAGTCGGATTTCGAGAGATCTGCAACGAAAAATTTAAGGTAAATTTTCTGATCTCCCTCGATGTTGAGTTTTGAGTCTTGAGTTTGGAATATGTTGTGTATAGTGAATTTTTATGCATGATAGAAGTTAGAACGGAGATAAATGGTTAATGTTTGGGTGTCGTCGGCCAGAACAACGTTCTGCCGCCGGACACGTCCGTGTGGCCGTGTCCGTCTGG
>JANIMX020000282.1:337637-356732 GCA_024582655.2 Erythroxylum kunthianum | reverse complement strand
TCTGTCTTTAAATTGTTGCAATTGTGTTTCCTGCTCATTGAGTACGTAGTACTCACCCCCTCTCATTTTCAACCATGTAGATTAGGTGACGAGCCGGAGCTTGGAGTTGACGTGCAGTTTTTGTGTTGATTTTGGGACTTGCCGCACGTAGGCAAACTACTTTAAATTACTTACTCCTAGTTTGTAATAGCTCATGGGACTTATTATAAAGACTTTCATAAAATATTTTCGCTATTTAATTACTCTGTAAGGTTTTTTTTAAATGAATGATATTTTTCTGAACTCCTAGAATAGAGATACTCTATGAGCCTTGCATAGTCGGTTTAAGGGTACCGTGAGTGTCTTTAGCCCGGGTATGCGGCGGTTGCCACGTGCTCGACATGTTCTGGGGCGTGACATAAGGTACAAATTACGATTCATGCTTTATTATGATTTATGTGTTAACTATTTTATAGAATTAAAATGATATTGGTTTTTGGGAAATTAAAATACAAAAAAAATGTTTCATAATTATTCTGCTACGGTCTGGATAAAATCCCGTTCTGATTACCCAACAAGGTTATCTTACCCTTTTTTATGCAAAGGAATGGAAGTACATAACATAAAAGGCTGCCAAATCTAACATAATGAAATAGGCCTTGGATTGCAATGGCTATACTACAGTGAACAATTCTCACCTGGAGTGGATTGATATTTAATGGGAAGGAAGGATCTATCTTCATCATCACACATGGGTTAATTGAGTATGCCCTATCCCATGTTGTTTAAGTAATTTGCGTTATTTTGTTTTATGATATTCTTTCAACTAAATGCTTTACACAAAAAAATGAAACTTGATTATTTTCATATTATCTATATGTACATACATCATATGTCAATGTTACATTACAGAAAATATGGGGTCAAATCTTCACAATTGTTCCTACGAGTAAATAATACCCTTATATAGGCAACAAGTTAAAAGGAACTACAACACAAAGTGTTTTAAGCAGTAGACAAAATCGTTGTTATAAGTACAATTATTGTTGTCTTTGGTTTAAGGCAACAAAATTCATATCGTTATAAGAAGTGGCGCTGCAATAAGTATAAGGCAACAGAAGGAGAAGATTAAGCAACAAAATAAAAAATGTTCCTTAAAGTTTTGACTAAGGCAACACATTAGCTTCAAATTGTAGCAACAATATTAAATATATGTTGTAACATTTTTAACTCTTTATAAGATAACAAACTGATTGTTTTTAGAAAACAATTTATTCTTTCGTTACGAACATTATTTAACGTAAAATCAAGTTCTTCTTATTATGTAGTGAACATTTATATCGACATTAAAATAAATATATCAATATTAATATACATCTTAATTACGTACGTATTATTAAAGATATATTAACGATAAAAATGACATTTATATATAATATATAATCCATAAAGAATTGTAAAATTCAATGTTTTAACATATTAAAAATAAGAAAGCACAAAATCACTAGCTAAAATATCCATTTACAATATCGTCCACCATTCCATTTGGAATATAAGTGAATTATTCTAAATAAATAAAAAACCAATATGTATGGCGATCCAAAATCCTTAACCAAGTACCTCTTTGTCCACTCCTAATCATCACCATCCTACAAAAAAAGAAAGAAAGAAACAAGAAGTATATTAGAATTGTAAAACTACTATGCTCACAAATAAGTTGATATATGTAAAAAATGAAATACTAACTACTTTATTGTGACGTCAATTTAATCAAGACAAATAATATAGTCCAAAAACTAACAACACAATAATCAATTTACAAAGCATGTCTATATCAGTGGTGTTAGGTTGCCCAAGATGAGATTGAATGAGGGAGAACATTTGTTTCATCATTTTTTCTCTATCAATTTTATCTTGTTCTAGTTGTCTTTTTATTTCCAAGCGTTCAAGTATGATTACAAAAAACGTAGTATAATTCTAATTATACTAAAAATAACTCAATTTGGCAAGAAGAACAAATCAATAATATCATGAATGCATCACATTTTTCCATATTAATCTAGATTTTGAATGCATTAAAAATTAGTAGGAAATTAAAAATTAAATCATAAGTTTATATAATTAAATCTTTTAGAGGAATTCACTTACTAGGACAATTGGGGCATATATTGCAATAACAACACCTATATTATGGGTCACTGGAGTAGTTTAGAACATAATTAGTATAACCAATCATTTTAGTTGCATAACTAAAGAAAGTAGAAATAGCTACAGAAGAGAGAAGAAGGTTACCATTTGGAAAGAATTCATGCCTTTGATAGTTATCAATGTGCATATCCATGATCAACTTTGTTGGTTGAAGTAGAGGCAGTATCTATTAAAGGAATGTGTTAAACATTACTTAACAACAGATAAATTGGCAGGTCATTTAAAATAATTACTAGTAAGCATAATTAAGATAAGAGATTATACTATCAAAATCACAAAAACATTATCAATGTGCTAAGTTGAATGCAGGTGTAGAAATACTCTAGTTGAAAAAGAATTTGAGAAGTTTTTCAGTCTCTACTGAGTAAGATTATCAGCTTCTGATACAATTGAAGATCTGGAATTATATTTAATGTTTCACAGGTTTCAGCATCCTCTTATAAAATAGGCAGATAGTTTCTGTAGTCCATAAAGGTGAATACTAGTAGATTGTGTGCACTATGATTAGCATAATTACAAAAGTTTAGAAAATGCTCGTATAAATCTTTCAGTAACAACCAAAAGGCAAGAAGTATTGTATAATGCTCCTTAATAATAGAACTTGTCTATGCTATCAACTTTCTATCTAAAGGAAAACATTATACCAACTAATATAACTTCATAAACTTCCAGCACCAAAAGATTCCACTATAGCAAAGCTCGTACCTAGTTGACCTATTCAAAAAGCCTTTCTCATGTTTCTAAAAATTCTAATCAGATTAACAGTAACAAAATATGAACTGCTGACAGATTTAGCCTATTAATATATTACTATTACATGGCTCTAGCTCTAATGGGGTATTTCATCAAACACTTAACGTGCATTATGCCATTAGTAGAAATCCAAATTGTAGATTACAACCAGTCAACCACAACTCCTCAGTCAGATCACAACCAATGAACCATAACGCCATAATCCTTTCCAAACAATCAAACATGTACGATTGTTCATGAATATGAATAATACGGCAAAACCAATTTTGAGCAAAGAGAGAGTACCTTAATACGCTGGCTGGTGCGAGTCGAAGGGGGCAAGGGCGGCTACTACAGATGCCGACTGGTGGCACGACGACAAGGCGCAAGGCGAGATCTCGTTGTCCTGGAGTGTAGAGTGCAACAGATTCACCAACTCAATAGTTTCTAGGGCGTCGATTAGTGCTTTCTGTTGTTAGGAAAAAAAAAAAGACAAGCACACGAGACTGAGCAAGGGACAACAAATGTGTTTGGCTGCTGCTAAAAAATTAAAGATAGAGGGGATAAAATAGAAACCTTGGGAAGTTTATAGATTTTCTTAAAACCGTGCATGAAAATGATCTAAAACATATGAATATAATTGATGAAAACGATGAATGAGTTATGGAGAAGAAAAAGAGGAAGATGAATAGATGTGTACCTGATTGAGAGAATTGAGAGAGACAACAGAGGGATAGTAAGTGTGAAAGAAATTGAAGTAATCGACAGAGTGAGCCCTTATTTAAACAAGTTTCCGAAAGACTTGGACGAAGACGGCTAAAAAGATGCGATCTTTTTGTAACTGTTGATAATCTTTATTTTCTTCTCGCAAAAGGGTTTTTAGTTACATATCCACCGTTTTCGCCGGAGAATTTATGACATATAAAGCAAAGAAATATACGTGTCCTAAAAATGGAATAAACTTTATGTCCGAAATAGTTGCAATAGTATAATAGATAAATAATTATTAATAATAATTAAGGTCTAATCATAAAAATTTTAAATCCATCAATTTTTATTTAATTTTTATAAACTAAAATAAATGAGTTAATTTTTATTTAAATATAAATCTTTTAGATTGGTAATTTTTTTTACTTTTTTAATTTTGTTCAACCTTTATTATTCCTTACCATCATAACATTATTGAATTCAAAAATTAATTAAATCTTCATACACGATTGAATTCAATAAAACTATTCGATTTCACAATTGAGATAGAATCAAGGTTTCAATAATATCCTCTAACTAAAATAGAAAAAAATTATTTACACGTCATAGAAAAGAACTAACACATAAAACATTGTTTAAAGTTGCAACAGATTTAATTGTTGCTTATATAATATTTTATAGCAACGTTATTTTAATTTTGTTGCCTTTTTAAATATATGGCAACAAATTACTATTAGCATTGCCTATTAATATTACCAAAGGCAACGCTTTAAAAATTATTGCATTTTATTAATTTTAAGCAATACAATTTAAAATGTTACAAATTAAGTATTGCCTAAACCACTTTGTGTTGTAGTGTATTTATTGATTAGTATATGACAGTGGTTGACTAATATTTCCTAATGATTAACACTGGTCAACCATTGATTGACCAATATGTACGAATCAACTTTAAGGATCTTTTATGAAATATATAAAAAAATTCTTATCTTTTTATAATTTCTTGAATCAGCTTAACTAATATTTCTATAAAAAACTATATCTAAAATATCGAACAGTGCTTAGTAGTGATAGTAATTAAACTAATATAGTTTTCATCAAAACTTTTCTTCTTCTTTAGCCGCGCTATCACCATAACTTGATCAATTATACACTTTTCTTTAATCTCTAGTTTAATTATAAAACTTTTAAGAAAAAATATATTATTAAAATATTAAATTTCATCAATTCATAAAGATTACAACTTTAAAATTTTTGGGTGTCACAATATTCATAAATAAGTGTAATCTGTTGTACATGGAACTAACAAGATGATCTGCTATATCCTTTTTGGCTTCTTCCCTTCTGCATGTCCTAATACATGTCTTTTCTTTTTCTTTTTGACATTTTAGGCTGTGATTTGTGACAAAGGAAAGTAAACCACTAATTTCGAGATAAAATTCTTTATCATCACCAGTAAGTAAAACCTTGATAATGTATACAACACCAAAGAATATCGTTAGGCTTTATTTCTGAAGCTTCAAAAACAATGGTGTAGCGTTAGGGCACTGAGTACTAATACTAATGAAAATGTATATGAATGTTGCGTTGAATCTTAAACTATGCCCTGTGATCTTGATGGAGATGCATTTTGGACTACTACAGTCCATCAGCCCTAATATGATGACTCTCAGCAGTCATTGCGCACTGGACTGTAACTTCACACTCGACTGTACTGTTTCTTGATATAGGAAAAGAGACCCTTCCAATAATGGAAAGCTTTAAGGAAAAATAAAAAACTAGGTATACCAGATTTGTCATGTCGTTTGACATGCTTCAATATTTTTGTATCTCCCTTCTATCTACTTCAATAACGTTAATGCTATTGAAGAGCAGGTGTAACTGAAACTATAAGCAGAATTATTCGGCAATCAGGTGAATTGGATATAATTTCCATAATAACGCGTTATTTGTCAGATGCTATCTACTTTAGTCATGAACAATATGAAAGTCAAGAACTTGGGAGAACTATTTAACTTTCTTTCTTTCTTTTTGACAATTCCACGGAGCTACAGAGAAGAAAACTCGTTTGTCTTATACAGAAAATTTGATGCATCTTTCAGTACACAGAAGATCCTTTTCCAAATAAAACTTCAAGTAAGTTCATCACCTTCCCTAAGTTGTTTGCAATTTCAGAGAGAAAAAAAAAAGAAGAGATACAAGCGGTGATGGACAACTTGGAACTTCAAATAAAATTAGTAAGCCATAACACGTGAAGAACCGGATGATCTTGATCAGCAGAAAAGAACCCTTGATTAAATTGACAATCTGAGCTCCAAATCCAGTTCCTGACCATCGCTTGATTCGGAATTCTGGCTACTTGACCCCACGGAGTCAGTGTAGAGTTTCTTGTTCTTCTTTTGTTTCGAATCCTATATACGCCATACATGTTAATAGAGATAGCTTAGTGAATGATCATTCTCAAAGCATTGGCAACTTGTAAAAACTTTCAAGAAATTTTATCAAATCCAATTCACCAAGAGTAATGTAAAGCAAAAGAGAATTACATCAACGAGTGGATTTAAAATGTTTAGATCTGCCATCGGTTGTGCAAAATGTTGGGTCTCCAAGTAGTTACTGCTGGGATTCCAACTGGGTTTTAGAATAAAAATAAAATTAGCAAGTTAATCTGAGGCATGTATTACGTGAGAACATGAAATTTAGACTTTCTAGCCACCCAAAAATAATTCATTTTCTTAGCATCTCCAAAAAGTTTAACAAAATTAGTTACCTAGCTGCAGTGGATGCTAGAGGATCACCATATCTGACGTTTGATCTTTCACAATCACCAATTCCCATCTGCAATGCCAGTTGAAACCGGTGGTTTAGCGACTGGACAACATTATGACGATAAAAAGCATTCAACTACTTCCAACTCCTTGCAACAATTTGTTAACGTGTGACGTAATAACTCACAAGTAGCTAGAACTAGGGTATAGCTAGTGAGCAATAACAAAAAACTATTTCTTTCAAATTTAATGATTAATTCTCTTGATCTAGCACAACCATACATAGAGAGGGTCTCCTTTTGTTTCTGAACTAGGAGATAATTCTTCGCAAACTCGAGACTATCAAGAGCATGCCTGTTTGAAGTTTTTACTATGACAACTGAAAGAGATGACTCGCTGGTAAATGAAAACTATACAATTCATGTTTTTCTGTCAACAATCTTTCTGAAGATTAAAACCAATATTCTAGATAATCATTCTTAGATTGTTAGATTGCACATGATTTAACATGAACGTATTGGCTAAACTGAAATATGGACAGTCAATTCCTGAAACAAAATTGAGAGTGTACCATGATGCTTGAAGGGTAGCCATAGGAAGCTGAAGTTAATGAAGAATAGGAAAAAGAAGATGATGGTATTGAAGAAAAAAGGCCTTGAATTTCCTTATCCTCCTGCGTGAATTTCGTGACATTAATTTCCTAAAGTATAAACAAAAACCCTAGTAACTAACTAACTACTAGGCAACAAAATTAACACATATAGCGTGAATAAGGTGGACAGGGAGACAGAAATGGTGGGGGAAGATATAAACCTGGTTGAAATTTTTGGGATAAGAGGCATGAAGAGAGGGATGGTAGCTTCCCAATTGGCCATGTAATCTGATCTTTTCCAGTTGAGCAACTCCAAGGCCTCTCTGTGGTTGCTTAGGCTTGTCTGAGTTGCTCTTTTTACCTTTCCTTGAAGACCCATCTCTCTCGTGGACTAAGTTTGGCTCTCCACGATATCTGCTGTTCATGTGATATCTATTTGTCTCTGAGACAAAAAGAGAGATCAAGGCAAAGGGCAAAGTGAAAGACAGGAAGATACACAGGAATCAGCTTGCTTGTCAAGTACAAAACTTTCTCCTGATAACCAATTTTATCGGTAGACAAACGCTTCTGATCTGAATGAGAGATCTCCAAAACACCTTTATAAGCACCTGTCACTGGTCCAGTAATTATGCATCGCTGGATCAGATTGTGCACAGATTCAGTAGATATGGGTGCTTAGATTTTATGGTCCTCTCCTCCCTCTCGTTTGCCTCATTTTTAGAACTTCAGTAAATTACCTGTGTGATGTGTGCATACAATAAGCGCAATAAGATATACAAGCAATACTATGCCTTGAAAGCGATTGTCTTTGATTTAATGCGTTATAATATTCTAATGCTATATAAGAAATGATCTGATTACTTCACGCGCCATATTAGCTTGTTTTTGTAGAAACTCTTATAGCATTGGCTAAATCTATTTCAAGTTGTAAAGTTTAAGAAAGGATTGTATTAAAAAAGCTAAAAAAATATATAGTAAAAAGATTGCTTAATGTTTCATTTTAAAATATGGCTTCTTATTTACTTTTTTTGTTGTTGTCTTTTTGCAATTGATTCATACTAAATAATGTTGTCTGCATATTGTTATTTATATCTTATTGAATTTTCAATATCTAGAAACCTGAAAATTCTAATGTGATACAGGTTTCTTAATTGGTAGCAGAGAGAAAAGGTATTGTCTCCTTCTATTGACTAATTTGCTCGTGGTAGCATTTATAGGAATGAAAAATAGCTAGTGCTATGTATTATTTAAAATATTTTCTGTTTAAATAAGATCTAACAGATAATGGAAGTATACGGTTTGGAATTGAGGTGGTCCCGTATTTGCATGTAGACACAATCCAAAGCTGTGAAAATTCTATGAGAAAAACAATAAGAAATGCAGAATTATAAAAATAAACATTTATAGAGTCAGACCGAAATCCCCATTAAGCAATTGTAGATTCTAAAAATCTTGCTTTGCAGTTTCTTAGGGATTGGCATCCTATTTGGAAAAAAAAGAAAGAAAGAAAATATCTGGACTATCAGAACCAAATTAATTAATTATTTGAATGAGTGACATATTGGTAGGTCGAGTAATCTTAATTGGATCTTAATTTGCTATATTTTGTAAAGAATCTTGAAAGCAAAATATTACTTTCCTCAAAGGAGATATTAAATACCCAAAATCTATAAATAATAACTTGTGTGTTTAATTGGAAGGAAAGCTATGTATAGATCGCTAGGATTAGAAGTAGATATGGCGATATGAATCGGAGAAGAGCCAGCCAAACCTAATTTAGCTCAGACGCATGATTTTGTGGGACACACTTTATGTGGTGGAAAGTATGTTGTTAAGACAGGCATGTGCATGTGAACTCATGCAATTACCGTAGACCCCACCAATATCGCTTCTTAAAAACATTGCCATTTGGTATATAACTATAACGATGATGAGTAGACAATAAACTTTTTTGATTGGGAAACAATATTCTTTTAGATTAATTATTCTGATTACATGGTGTTTAATTAGCTTCCATGCCAATTATCCTTTTAACCCAACTTCCATCAACATTATTTTTATTCAAATCAAGGACAAAATTGCTTAATTATCGACTTAAAGAACTTACAAAGAGAGTCTTCTTTCACCATTGATTAGTTCGTAACTTTTTATAATGGATATATATATGGTTATTGGAACAATTTACTTGTGTGAATATTAAGCCACTTATATGGATGAGTAAAACGTAGACTTTTAAGATTTGGCATAGAGAATTCACAACTAACATCAACTTATTTAATGATAAAAAATCCAATTAAAATAGTTGATGTTTTTCTTTTTGAAAAAGAAAATATTTGATGTTTCAGTTATTATTCACACTTAAGATTAAATTGTCATTTCAACTTTAAATTTGATAATTAAAAAACAAACAAATAAAATTTAATTGTTAATCACAAGTAACATGTTATAAACTATAACCATCTAACACAATAGGAGCTTGAACAAAAAGATCATCACACTTTATAGTTTTCTCTAGTAATATAAGTGTTCCTGTTGTTGAAATCCCACATCGACTGAGTATCTAAACATTGTGCTCCTTATAAGTCTAAGCAATCCTCCCTCTCATAACTTGAGTTTTGGGAGAGGAGTTAGGCCAATTCTAATATAGTATCAGAGTCTATCCTAGATCCGTTGGGCCACCCGCAGATGTCAAGTCTTGCAAACTTCACGCTTCAGATGTTCAGTCATGGGCGTGAGAGGGGTGTGTTAGAATCTCATATTGGATAGAGATATAGTCTTAAGAATGTTTATAAGTAAGGGGCAACCCTCACCCTATAAGTTAGCTTATGGAGTTGAGTTATGCCCAAATCTAAATTTTAATACCTGTAGTTGTCAATTTTAAACAAACGCATTCTCTATTATTTCATATGTTTTAAATTGATTATATTCTCTTTAATATGTTTTAAGCAAAGTCCTAAAGTAATTTCAAGTCAAACTAAAAACATAACGAACATGCATCTAAATAGCGTACAAATCTATTAATGTTGTTCTCAACATGGCAGCAAAGAGATATGTCTTTGACGTTGGAGTGTTTCTTATTTGATCCTCAATTCAAGCTAGGGCAATCAGACATCTGTCGTGGATTCATCTTTTCTATGTATGTGTATTTAACAGTTTGATTTTTACTATTATCGGAATGAATCTCAGTTATGAAAATTTACTATTTTTCTTTTTGTTAGTTGGCTAAATTGTTTCTAGTGTTTGACATTCATTTTTAACAATTTACATAGAGATCCTAACTTGCTATAATTTTAAAACTTCGAATCTTACATAGATAACATTAAGAATAAAGAATATATATGTATGCATAAAAGATTTCTTATCTTAGGTCCAAACTTTCCATAATTTGATGAATAGGTATAGTGCTTAAAAATGTGGTTGAACATACTTATAATTAGATTTGATCCCTAACGTACAAACCTTATGCCCACAAGACCACGAAACTATTCGAATAAGAGCAATCAGACCATTCAAGCTGAAGCTTTAGAAGAATATTATACTAGTATACGACATTGTGGTTTTGGATTGAACATATCGCAGCATAAATTGCAACATAAAAATAGGGTATGGTATGTACACCATTCAAAATGGGGAATCAAATCAATAAGTCACAAACCCCCAAATATATACATAAATAAAGGGTCACTTCCTAAATTATTTATCCAAGGCAAACATGTATTGCTAATGTCGGATTCACATTCAACACTATTGCTTACATATTCTTGTTGTCTACATGCATCAATGCTATACGACAATGTTCGATTACCCATGTTTGATGCAACTGCTGATCAATTGATTAATATAAATGAAGTCTAGTACTCTTCAAAACTTGCAAATGTTTTATGTTTTCTTTTGTTTCTACTTTAATTCATATCGTGAATCAGATTATTCAAAACATACTCTATAATTTCGATGACAAGCTCTTTTCCTAATCAACTACATATAAGAAAATAATAGAGAAAAGTTAACAGTTCTGCACAAGCTCTGTTTTTGGTACTTAGTATTTGTATATCCTAACAGAACATGAAACCGAATAAAAATCTTAATTTAATTAACTAACCATGCTCGACGGCTAGATGATATTTATCTATTATATATGCTATCCTTATAATGAAAGGGATCGTCAAAAAGTTTGTGTTTAATATGGAATAGAACAGAGGAAGTTGAATCCTCTGTTCCATAAGCATCGACAACTGATGTCTTCTAGCAAGACAGGTCGTGATCGGAACAGAATAGATTACTTGAACATGGGCTTTCAGGAAGACCACAGACGTTCAAAACAGAGGATGGAGAAAAAAGTTTAAAATATAGAGTATCAGAGGTTAAGCATAAGTGTCTTAGCTGCTCATGATGATAAACGTTACACAGAAAGTGAATCATTTGTTGTCAATGCATTGTACAAACACCCTCATTGCCATCGAGCTTTGCCCACTGTCATTTATGGTGTGAAAGAATTGCAGAGCTTTCGAAAAAGGGCAATGAATGACTGAAATAAAAGAATTTAAGACTGACGTAAAGTTTGATATGTGATGATCCAAACATAGATTCTTTTATCTATTCATTTTTTTGGATTTGTAGCAGATCTCTTCAGAAATTAACCATTCACATAAGAAAAGCTTTATTTTTTATTAATTTTCTTCCACCAATTATTGTCTAGAAACTATTACAGACATGTAATTCCAGACCGTTGTTGAATTCACAAGATGGTTTGTGAAGTTGTTTAAGGGATACCTATATTCATTAGTGTTAGCGACGCTGAATCTAAGGATGCATGTGAATCAATTCTTCTTCTCTGCATTCTCTGATTCCGATTTCCATCACAGTACCCATAGAAGAAGGTAAAACGTCGCAACAATGTCGCCTTGGAGAGCGCAACTGAATTGAAGAAAGATGTAAGTTTTGAGTCAACTTTGAGATATTGAAAACTGAAAGAAAAAGAAATGTATACGTACCTGGTTAACACTAAGATGAAGCTTCTTCGAGAGCACCTTAATCTCGTCAAGTTTCCGAGGAGAAGCAGTAGCATCGTGGGAGCAATTGACATGGCTTTTCTTGTAATGACTGGTGATGATACCCTCGCCTGAGTCTACCTCTAGCCTATCAAGAAAGAAAATAGTTGGTCTGCGGCAAGGGTCAGGATGAGCCTGAGCTTCTCTTGTATTAAAAGTATAGACACCAGCCAACATATTTCCTTGTTTCCATTGGTTGAAAGTTTCTTTAACAGGAAGGAGCTCAGGCAAAAGTACATGATTCCCATAAACCTCAATTGCATAACCCCATGACACCGAAATAGTCCAGGAAAACCACCGATCATAGCAAATTGTTCTTTGCAGGATCCTCAGGGAATCAACTTTTACAGCTCTCAGAAGAAGTTCCAGGGACTTTAGGGTCGTCATGTTGGGGAATATAGGATTTACGTAATCCAAGTGATGGAGAGACACTAGCGGTGTCACAGGATGTGAAGTCAACAAGCCAAATATGTCACCCCGAACATCCATCTGCAACAATTGAATTTAAAACTTCTCAGCACCAAATCACTTGTTAAACTAAAGTTTTTGGACAAACCATAAGCATGCAGGAACTAATACCTGATGGAATCCAGGCTCACGACTTAGTCCGATTCCAAGCTCAGCCATGCAAGAATAGATCCTGGAATCACTTCCATACAGATGTGGATAGCGTTGTATACAGGAATCGAAAGTTTTTGCCAAGACTTTTGCCAGTGGATAACTTATAGCAAATCCTGCCCCACCAAAAGCCATTTCAAACCCAAAAATCCTATTCTGCTCGTAAATCTCTGAATTAGACCCCAAATAGTACCAAAGCCCATGATCATACTTGGAAAGGGTCTTCACCAAATTTTCCGGAAAGAAAACAGTGTCATCATCTCCGAAAACATACCACCGCACATTAGAATGATTGAGTGCCACAGTCTCAGCAACCACACGAGCCACCCTAATAGCTGACCGGAGACCATTGCGAAAAGTATAACGAAATCTTGAGGTATCACCGGAAACACAAACAGGAGGAAGTGAACTATTATCATTGTAAGAACCTGTATCTTCAGGCATGCTCTCTAGAAACACACACCCTCTCATTTGCCGAGGTTCCCACCAGAGCTTAACATATTCCTTGCGCTTGGGCCATGAATTCTCGTTCGAAGCAATCCCAAAAACAATATGCTCAAGGGTTGTTGGATCATATACATCTCCTGATGCAACAGAGCTTAGATCTATGTACTTTGAACTACCTACCAGAATGAGTGACACAAGAAGGTATAGTACACAAACAGAAGATGAGACTATGACGAGATTTGACAAACGAGAAGGTAACTGGGATTTGCTAGGTGACTGTAGAAACTGCATTTTCCAGGGGGCGAGCAAGATGAAGTGGGTGAAGGGGCTGTTCTTGGCTGAAAGTTGTGTAGTACAACTATTACATTGTCAAATTCGCAATACATAAACTTTAACCATTTCTTGGCGCAATTTGAGGCGGAAGCAAGAAGAAACAGATCAGTGCAAAACACGTAGAAAAGTTCTCTTTTGTTGTTTCCAATCAAAGGCTTACAAGTGGGGTGGGGTTGGGTGGTCTAATTCTTACAAGTCAAATGATTGTTGACATTAGACTCCACCTAGCTGACAAGTTAAGAGCAGGGACAGGGAAAGCAATATTGGTTTTTATTAAAGAGAGACCGTTTCTATAAATGTGGCAGTACGGATGAAGAGTCCTCAGAAATTTTCACCAGTGTAAGGAAATTGAGCAGCAATCAGAGTTTTTGACTTTCTTAAAGAGGATAAGCGTTTAAACTTTAAAGGAAGCCACAAAAACTGGGAGGTTGTGTCAAAATCAAGCAAGTGCACGTGGTCTTATGATGTGTTTCACCAGGAAACCAAAGCACGAGAAAGGAAGACCTCGACGACCGTACCGTTTTAATGGACAATACATTAGGCTCGTTAATTTATTTTTAACAGTCATGTTCATGTTATACACAAGTTAATTCGCACCTACTCAATACGCCCGTCAAAAGCATCCACCGTTAAAAGAACGATGCCTGCTTTTACACTAACACTGTATGTCTTCGTTACCTCTATCTAACTTTCAATAAACCTCGCAGGAAGGAGATCAAACTATTCAAATCTTCTGTTTTTCCATATATTTGTGACCTAAGCTGCCACAAGATTTTCAGAAGCAATAGATCAAATGCTATGATTAATATTCTAAGCTAAAACTTGTTGGAACAATTATACAAAATTGCTAGTTGGTTAGCAATCCAAAAAAATATTGCATAAATTACTACACTCTCTAATGTTTCGACAGCTCAAATATATACAAACAGAATATAAACACAATATCTACCGGATCAGCTCTTCATCCATGATCGAAATGGCAATCATCATTGACACTGTATTTCTGGACCCTCCTTCCTTCACATTCCTTTCTATGTTAGACAACCAACTGGACAGTTTGCTGGCAGCAATCTCAGTTAGTTTCCTCCAACTCCCATTTTCATTTGCAAGAAATCAGCCTGATGCCTTAAACTAACAAATGCTATAGGCTATAGCAGCTTTTGTCCATGCACCTTTTCCGAAAGCAAGAAACATACCCTCGTAACAAGAATAGAAGTATTTTTTATTCAGAAATTTTGTTCCCTCTTTCACATAATCCTTTGCATGGCAACATAATCTTCCACAAAGACTTCCAGTAAGAAACTGTCATGCAATGTAAAGAATGAAGATATAAAGAAAACGCAGATGAAGAAAATTTAAGAATCACTCTTTCCAGAGTTTCAACTTTATGAAACTGTCACTAAGTTCATAGTGGACAGGACAAAGCAACTAAATTACAAGAAATGCCATACTAACAACAAGAGCATTCATCAAATTTCTTCAGGCAGTTTAAGATAGTCGTTTCACATGCTACAGCATGAATCAACAAAGTAACACAGATAAGACGAGGGAGTCATCTTGTGGTAAAGATTCTCCTAGAAGGACCACGGACATGGGGAACAGAAAAGATAAAATAAAATTGAAAGTACAAATACACACTAAAGGAGAAACCCAAAATTTGACACTCCCAGGTATTGATTTTATTAGCACATCCTTCAGGATCAACTCCCATCACAGTTTACTTGCGTAGCAAACACAGTTTACCTAACACATATATGTGTATGTGTGCGCGTGTGTATGAATCTAGTACAGGAACACAGATTCAAAGATAAAAAGAAAGAGGCAGATAACAGCTCATTGCACAAGTAAAATCCAGATTCCATCGTTAAGGTAAGAAAAAGGCCACTGCTCTCAAAGTCAAATAAATTTGCTATGAAAATATCATCCAAATTGAGGCACCAAATGGACAAGAAAGCTTTAAGAATAAACCTCTAACAACGAATGCATGGGTTAAAATTCACAGCTCTAATCAAGTTTCTATTTCAGAAAAAAACAGAGTTGCAAGGCCTGCGGTGATAACTCAAGAAGAAAACATGGACAGCTCATTATACAAGTAGAATGTGATGCATACCGTAAAGGTAAGCCTAAATTTCTGATCTCAGGATACATCCTATATTGAATTTGGATATTAACATGTCAACACAATTTTTGGGAGTAGTGAGCAAAAAACTTACATGAGAATAAAGGAAAGCTCGCAAAGTTATCTGAGAGAGTTCAGAAGCAATAACTTACAACTAAGCAACAGCATTAATTCAGTCAGAGAGCTCTAAGCGTGAGTGCATTTCAGAACAGCTCCATGGAAGAAGACTATTAATGCATCGAAATCAGCTCATCTATGCCGCATTGCCTAATGCTAACAACCATAGATTCATTGAATAAGCCAGACACATCACAACATTGTCGACGGGAAGCAATCATCTGGGATAGGAATGGAAATGCCCTCAAAAAATTGCCAATTTTTCCCTATCAATAGTTACTAATAGCACAATTCATATTTCAAATTTGGGGTACCTGTCCAGCATGAGGTTCTAGTTTATGTGAGAACACTCTAATATGTTCAAGGCTGTTTACAGCATTAGCCCTAGAGCAATCCTCTTCCTTGTGCCTCCTGTAAGTACTCCAAATGCCATTATCAATAAGAGAGACCTTTTCCATGAAAAAGACAGCTGGCCTTTTACAAGGATTTTTAGGATATTCCCTCACATTAAACATGAGTCTACTGAAGTCACCCCTTATACTTCTCCTCCATGGCCTGAACGTTCTCTGTGGTAAAATAAGGTCTGGAAGCGGCTCATTCCATTCAAACACCTGAACCGAATAGCCCCATGCGACTGAGACGGTCAATGAATTTTTGCGGTCATAGCAAACAGTTTGTTGCAAAATCCTAGCATGATCCATGCTCACAGCTTCAAAAAGATGGTGTATAGCTTGAGTCCTGTTCATACTAGGAAATATTGCATCCGCCGCATCCAAATGATGAAGAGACACGGGGGGAGATACTGGATGTGCAGACAGGAACCCAAACAGGCTTCCCCGCATATCAAGCTGGTCAAATCAAATGCCTCCCAAGGCTCAGTCCATTTTTACCAGCATAAACTCAAACATGGTAACAAAAAAAGGGACAAAAAAAAAAAAAAACATACCTGATGAAACCCAGGTTCATGAGTTAACGTAACACCCAATTCCACCAAGCATGAGAAAATCCTCGCATCACTACCGTACAAGTTTGCATATCTAATCAAACACGAATCCAAAACTCTTGCCAAAACCTTAGCCAATTGATAACTTATAGCGAAACCTCCACCACCAAATGCCATATCAAACGAGTACCTCAAATTCTGATCATAACTCTCTGAGTTACTCCCAATATAATACCACTCGTTATGGTCGTACTTAGACAGCGTTTCCAACAAATTGTCCACGAAAAACACCGTGTCGTCGTCGCCGAACACGAACCACCTCACATCGCTCTGATTCAACTCCACAATCTCCTTCACCACACGCGCCACGCGAACCGCCGATTTCAACCCGCCCTTGTATGTGTACGGAAAGCGAGAAGTATCCTCGGAGACGATAAGAGACGGAAGGGTGGGGTATGACGCGAATCCCGTCGGAGCGCCTTCCACAAACACGAAGGCTCGCGTGGTGTCGGGATCGTACCAGAGTTTGAGATATGGTATCCGGTCAACGAATGATGCCGACGATGAGGCGATGGCAAAGAGGAGGCTCTTGCGCGTCGAGGGTGCGTAAGATGAAGAGAAAGGAGCTGTGACGGCGCGTGGGAGAGTAGGAGGCGAGTGGAAGAAAAGGTAAATGATGAAGACAATAGAGAGAAGCAAAAGCATGTCTTTGAGACGGTTGTGCGACGAAGGTACTGAGAATTTGGGACTGGCCATTCTGGTGGAGAGAGACAAAGGAGAATTAGGGTTAGAGGTAGAGAGAGAAAGGGAAGACTTCCTTTTTCGGTGGTCGAACATGTTGATGTGCGTGCCGTTGCTGGGTGGTGGTTTGATTCTGCCCTTTTTCTTTAATTATTATTATTATTATTATACTCGACCTTTTTGCTTTTAGATTTAGACCACTTTTTGCTTCTGAGTGCGGAATGCCTATGTCTGTTTCTGACCGATACGATGAAAGAGAGAGGAGACGAGATGAGAATGAGAATGAGAATGAGAATGAGATGAGATCACTGGCTTTGTTTGTTTAATGTCAAGTGGCTACTTCCCCTCGCTACCTACCCACGTTTCAGAGGACAACTGACTCATCCCCACGTCGACATGTCAGCTTTTCTTGTTCTTCATTTTGTATCTAAACTAAATACTTGTTAAACAATTATATTTTTACAAATAGACTTTTCTAAGTTGAAAAAAGATTGGGAGGTTGTTACAATTCGATTCCCGATCTTGATTTGCGGAAAAAAGAACAGTCGGCCATCCACATTATCAGAAGTTAGAGGTTGAGAAGAAAGTGTGAGCCCAGTTAAAGTCAGAAATGCACAGTTTCTGAATACAAGTAATTTTAAAAATATTATTTTAAAACACTAAAAAAAAGAACATTATATCATGTTTAATAAACATAATTAATATAAAGTAGGTTAATTTAAAATATTAAATATTTAAACCCTATTATCTATTCAAAAATAAATTTATTTATAACACAAAGGTTCATAAATAATTTTTGATAAAATGGTTAGTGATAAAAGTTGGATCTTATCTTTATGTCCATTTTCTTTTCCTTCATAAATTTTTGTTTACTTGCATTATGATAAGTGTGAGTTTTATTCATTAATTTAAAACTATAACACTTATCTTCTCACCGGTGATGAGAATTATGAAATTCGATTATGACTAATAATAATGTTTTATTTTGTAAGTTATGCAAATGGGTCATGGGTCCAACATATGCGGATTATACCTTGAATCAATTAAACCTCCATGTTTGTCTTAGTAAATTTACATTTAAATTTATTAAATCTAAACTAAAATAATAATGTTTTGTAAGTCATGCAAATGGGTTAAATACTGGCCAAATACCGGCGGTACTGTAATTTTTAAAATTTTAGAATTTTTTTATAAAAAAATTTCTCCTCCAAAATTAAATTTATGGTTCATTTATGGTTTTAGACCGCCAGTTAAATCGACGGTCAAATCGACAATTAATAGTTAAAAATAAAAATTTAATTAAAATAATAATAATAAAACAAATTAGTCAACAATTACTTAAGTAACCGTTGACTGACCAACGGTTACAAGTGTAACCATTGGGACTACTAACAATTACACATCACTCACGTGACCACACACACAAGTTACCCCATTTGCCTTGCCTTTTATAAACATCTTGCCTTCCCTACCTCCTTGTTTGCTTCTAATATGAGTTTGGGTGCTCATCTCTTTGTGAGTGATGCTCCTCTCTCCCAAGTAAAAATCTCACTCGATCTTCTACTTTCTCTCAAAGATTTTATTTATAATTAAGAGGATAACATTTATTATTATTTTATGAAATATAGATTCTTAAACCTAAACAAAAAAAATTAACAATTAAACCTCATAATATTATTAAGACATTTAATTAATTGTTTTTCAAAGTAAACAAATTTTACTTTCAATTTAATTTTTTTTCT
>JANIMX020000282.1:266833-280243 GCA_024582655.2 Erythroxylum kunthianum | reverse complement strand
CTATGGTAGCTGCCAATTCTTGGACGTTACCTCTAACCCCCACACTATCCAGTACATCAAAATCGAAATAACGTGGCCCTTTTCCGTGATGCGGGTGTCAGTGGATTGTTTTTTCTTTATTGTTTCCTTTTCGGTTTACTTGATTAGTTATGGAGTGTAGAATGTGCACGCTAAATTAATACTTTTGGATTGTTTTGCTCAGCTGGTAGTGAATCGGTAAATGGTGTGGAGGAAGGTTTCTCGTCTTCGATGGAATCCATTGACTTGAAGATTGCGAGTACACCATTAAGTACTGCCGTGATAATGATGCCATCACCAATATTTTTGTGGCGATTTAAGGTTCTGTTCTTAATGATTTGCGTGATCTTTTTATCTTTCACTTTGCAAATTATGTGATTTGTCTTGTGATCAATGTGGATTATTCTACTTAGCTGGAAGAGGTGAGGCTTGTTCAAAATTTCTATTACTAATAGCTTCTTTTTATTCTCTTGTCTTATTTAAAGACAGAATTTGTGATACATCGCCTAAATTCTAATAGCCAGATTAGACAGTATAAAATTCCTACACTGCTTAGAATAGGTAATCTAATGATGGTATGGAGTACTTTCGATTTTATTTCAAAATTATGTTCCTTCGTCAATCTCTTCACCTCAATTTTTTTATGCCATTGAAGATACTAAATAAGATACTATTCTTCCAGGTATTGTTATTCTTTATCTGGGGTTTCATTTGCTGCAAGGTTAGCTAATATATATCCATTTTGTAGCTCAAGTTGTTTTGTATATCATCAACTTGATGACAAGTGTGATGTCTTGCGAAGACCACACAGTTTTCTTTGATTGACTGCAACTTATCAGCGAGTTACAATTAAAACTTGCAGGTTGGCTGGGATTCTGTCATGAGAATGGATGCTGATTTGAGGGATCGTTTTCTTTATGAAGCTTTTCTGTATTACAATCCTCTTCTTCTTGTGGTTAGTGCTTTGTTTATTGTTTTAATTGATGAAACTAAATTGTGTTAGTCTATACTTCCATGCTTTCCATGTACAATGAGATCATTTCCTTCTGTTTCTGATGCTGCAGACTGTGACAGTTTGGCTTTGGGGAGTTAATTTATGGGTTTTCTCTCATTCTACTGTCAGTTATGCTAAAATCTTTGATCTTGACCAGAATCATCTTGCCCATACAGAAATATGGAAGGTAATGTATTTTGTAGCTAATTCATTATTTCTCTTCATTGTTTACCTCTTCTCTGCTATGTAAAATTTTCTTTGTATTTCTGATAATTAATATTGTCATCTCTATAGCATTTTTCAATTCTTCATTGCTGTTGTCCAATATGCTTTCGTTTTTCTTTGTATTTCTGATAATTAATATTGTCATCTCTATAGCATTTTTTAATTCTTCATTGCTGTTGTCCAATATGCTTTTGTTGAGTAAATATTTTTTTTCAAATATTTGTAGGTTGCTACGTGGATGACTATCATCGTCCCAACTAGCATGACATCTTATCTTTACCTTTACTCTCATGGAGAAGTATCATTGGCTGCATCCCAACCAGTGTAATAGATGCTCTTATAAGCTGTGAATGATTATGATCTCTAAATGTCAATGTCTTCTTTTATATATAATCTTGAAGATTTTGTTTTCTTTGACTTGAATAATTGGGTTGAGAGTAAAATGCTAGGTTCTTTATTTGCAAGATGTAGATATATTGATGCCTTGTAGTAGTTTATGTTCTTTTTTCACTTTTCATTTTTTCTAGCTCTAGGAAATGGAATGGAAGAGTTTATTGTTGCTTTGTTTGATAGTGGATGCCATCCTCTTCAGTTTTTTATTAGTTAAATATATGCAGAACATGTTGCACCATGAAGGAAACAGGTTGAAAAGCTTTATGTCTCCCTGCAGTAATTTTTGAAAGGAGATGGATTGTAAAGTTGTATGGTGCGACACATTTATCCTATATAAAATATCACAGAAATGTTTTATTAACTGATACATATTGCTAAGTTTTTCCTTGAATTGCAAGACACTGTATCCCCTCACTTTTAAATCGAAGGAACAAACTGGATTTTGAAGATTTGAGAGTCAAATGATTGGTGGGATAGGACCGGTGAAATTATTAATTCCAGCCCAGAGAAAGGAAGAATCTTTGACAAGGTTTAACAATTTAATTGAAGACTGAAACAATAACAGATGGGTGTTAATATCCTACAAAATACATATTTGAATATGAAAAGATTTGTTTCTAAATACTATGTCAATATCATTGTAATGACATAATAGCTGCATTTTGATAGATTTGATACTTTTTTGTTACTGTCATGATGTTGGAACTTGTGTTTTAATAAGTTGCATTTTATTGCAGGTTCTCTTATACATTGGTATTTTGATGGTGTTAATATTTCCATTTGATATCTTTTTTTTGCCTTCCCGCTACTACCTTTTAAGAACTCTTTGGCGGATAGTCTTCCCTCTACAGGCAAGTTCATAACATTCTTAGCATATGTTATTTGCCTGCAAATTTCTGCAAGTTTTTGACCATTTTAATCATTCAATTGGATTATTAATACATTAGGAAAGAATTTAATATTTTATTTTCTAATGAACTTGGTAGGTTGCTTTCATGTTAAGGAATCATTAACTCTTGCTAAGTGTTTTTTGATAAGTAGAACCCATCATATTTAGATGTTTGTGTATGTTAGTCAGCTGCCATAAACATTAGTTTGCTGCAAAGATAACAGAATTATGGTTTCTTTTACTCAAAATGGTTATGTCTGTAAAGAATTATTGCAACAATCAACTGCATGTTTGAAACAAAAGACTATTGATAATGCTGTGAATAGGGTAGCTCTAATCTGCTAAAATTATTATTTGCTGGACTTGATTGCTCAATCTCCCTAGATTTCTGTAGCAAATAAAGTATGAATATGCCATTAAGTTCTACTTATTAGACACTGTAAGAGATGTGAAGGTTGAGTATTAAACACAACATTCTTAGGAGGAGCTTGATACCATAGTAAATGACAATTACATGATTGCTGAGTGCATCGCTGGTCCTGATTTGTGTATTGATGCAACTCATTTACCTGTGTTCTGTATCTTATCTGTATTTTTATTCTTGTCACAGGCAATTACTTTTTCTGACTTCTTCGTAGCTGATATTTTGACTTCCATGGCAAAGGTATCTCATTTGTCTACTTGTAGTCATTTAAAGTTTGAGACCATGTTTGATGTTTGGCATAACTGAGACGTGATAGTGGATCAATCAGGTTACTTTGACCTTGAGACCATCCATGACTTCATTACTTTTGTTAAAATAGTCTTTCTATCAAGACTATGGGATGACTTCACAATTTGTAGATGACTTCAGGTCTTGTTTTCTTTATTCAGTTCTACAACGTTAGAGTTAATGATTTTGGTTGATGGTTCAAGTGGTTAAATTGCTAAACTTATCATGCATCTGAAGTCTGCTCAGTTTCATAGTTCACAAGTGTTGGAGAATAGTCCATAAGATATTAGTCCATGTTTATAGTGAAACTTAATGATTTCTTTTGTTACTTGAATAACTTTACCTGCTTTCAAATTAGATAGACATGTTATCAGTTCTTTGTACTCTTGAGGCTTTCTTTGGTTACTTGTATTTCCTTTGGCCACCTTCAATATATATATATCAAATCATAAAAGATTTAGCGTGCATGACTACTATAGAGAAATAATAAAACCCTATTCCCTGTGAGAAAAAGAGTTCTTTTACCATTGTTTTTCAGTGCATATCTCTGCCATACTTTCTTCACCTAAGAAGTTTTATTTTTCTACAGGTTTTCTCAGATCTGGAACGTTCAGTATGCCGGATGTTGCATCGCCAGGTTAATCTCATCTCGTAATGCTTACTGGCCAGTGGATTTGCTTCATAATTGATGTTAGGCGCCCTGATCCCAACTTGAAACTCTGTTCTGCTTCATGTAAAATATGATGTGCCAAAGGCTCATGTTCATTTACTATTGCTCAATGTCATCTTGAATGGAAAGGAACTAAATACAATGATAACCCTAGTTGACACGAGTATGAATACAGTTTTTGTTTAGTAGCCTTGTGTATCGAACTTCCTTGCTTCACCTTAATCATGCCAAGTAATTATCACTGGGTGTGTGTGTCTCACGTTACTTACATCTGTTCAAGTACTGCAGGTTGCCACAATTGCATGGTTTGAAGCTGATTCTGTGTGTGGCAGTCACAGTGTTGCAATCCCTCTTGTTCTTGTTTTGCCCTATGTTTTTCGACTTTTCCAATGTCTTCGACAATACAAGGATACGAGGGAGAAAACTGCTCTTTTTAATGGTATGACCACTTTGACAATTTCTTTTGCATTCTTTCTTCTTTTGTTTGTATTCCGACGTTCTCACCTCTCATTCCTTTTAACTTTGTGGGAAACACTGCAACTGCTTGTCAGATATCCTCCAAAGCAAATTGATATCTTATTGCATAATATAATATTAGTTCTGGGGTTGTAGCTGAAAATAACTGCTGGGACCTGATCCTACTTTGGGATGAAGTGCTCTTGGTTAGAACAGAAGCCAGCTTAAAGCTACAATTGTAAGAATTGTTTTTTGGAAATTACAATGGTTTAAGAATTTTAGATCAGCATAATTAGTTTCCACAGCACTTCATCATGTCAAGTTAGTTTCTTCTTGGTTTTCAGAAATGTTGAGGGAATTAGAGTGGGTTGATGTGAGATACAGTAAATTTGTATCATTTTATTCCAGTGCCCAAATTCTTTTTGTCCTTTGATAGATGAGTTGAAATTGATGCTAGTCTTTAGAATATTTAGGTCTTCTGTCTAAGTCTGATGTAGGGCATCCTATATCGTCATAATGATTTCAGGTAGAATCACAATTTCTAAGCATATCTTGTTTTTTCACAATATTTAGCCCCTGATTGATTCCTTGTGTTACTAATTTATTCCTTGGTGATCTGGGAATATTGATCCCTCACACTCATGTCATTATTGTTATTGTCCACTTTGGCTTTATGAGATTATGAGGCTGCTTTTACGATAACAATGGGGCAACTTTTTTGACACAACTTGCTTATGGTTTCAGCTTTAAAATATTCGACCGCAGTGCCGGTGATTTTTCTTTCAGCCCTTAAATATCATGTCTTCCCTGATAGGTGGACAAGCTTCTATAGGCCTCTTTGGCTTCTGTCAAGTGTTTTGAACTCACTTTATTCATTCTACTGGGATGTGACTAGAGATTGGGACTTGAGGTATATCAATTTCTTTTCTACTGTCTCACAAAAATAACATGTTGACTATATTGTAGATGACGATGCACATTTACATATTAACAAGTTGTATTTTCTGAAGTTACACAACGTGATGCGTTGAATAGAGTATGTTGATTTCATTATAGAATGTTCTTCACCTGCTGAGAATTTTAAGCAGATGGTTGCTGACTTTCTGGAATTATATATTTTCTGTTCCATAGCTATCAATATGCATTTACATTATTGTGCAGTTTTAATTTACTTGGTTACTGTTTACATTGTTTATAATGTTCATTTTAAGCATTGTTGAAGCCCTTCTTCATATCTTTGACAACAACTGATGATGAGCCTGCTAATTAACCAGTTTTTTATTCTTTTAATTTTTTTTCAGTGGCTTCACTCGGATTTTCAAATTTAACAGGCCAAGTCTCTTTTCGTACTTATTATATGGGAGGAAATGGGTAAGAATTGATATCCTGTGGACTATACAGTTTCAACTTGCCTACAGTTATTTTGCATGTATAATTGAGGCATTTAAGCTTAGTGAAAACAGTTGATGCACTTAAAACAATCCTTTTCAACCTAATAACCTCATTCTTCAACTGATGGGCTTACTTTCTGGAATGACCTTTTACATTTAGTTCCAAATCCTTAGTATAACAACTTTTCCCATGCATCTGGACCGACTAGTAAGATCTACTTCTCTTCTGCTTGCTGTGATCAAAGGCTGCACATTTGACATTTCAGTATAGTAACTTTGTAAATTTGGAACTGCAGGTGTACTTTTGGGTGATAGGAAGCAATCTAATTCTGCGATGCACATGGACATACAAGTTGTCGGCTCATCTCCGCCATAATTACCTTACCGTGTTCATCATTGCTGCCTTGGAGATATTCCGCCGCTTCCAGTGGGTATTTTTCCGTGTTGAAAAAGAATGGAATAAAATGACTTCCAAGGGAAATATCCAGCTTCAGATGAACGAAATCTCAACTGAGGAAGACAAATTACTTGATTCTGGCGGCCATACTGTATAGAAGAAATCTATGCTTATACATTGTGGGCTTTGACTCATAGTTCAAACAATGTCCCTCATTTTTCTTCAATTTTTTCTTCTTTTTGGTGGAAAAGGGTCAATACTTTCCATCTTTGCCTATGCTCATTTTTCACTGTTTCGTTCTGTATATAGAAAGAATAGATTGCTAATGTTTCATAGATGTACACGCATTGATGGTTTGAAAAGTATTTACTTGTGTATGCCATTCTGATGAATACTTGGAGCCAAGAGCCGAAGCTTTTGTTGTTAGTTATGTAAAACTCTTTTCTAAGTTCCCATTAGGATATGTATTTGTACGAAGTTGATTAGCTTTACAAAGCTTGTACCATTCTTTTCTTTTTCTTTTTTCCTTTCGTTTTACAAATTACAGAGGAGAATCATGTTTCATTGGCCAATGCTGAATTTGCAAAAGGACGGAGCAATTTTAATGTAAAAACAGTTCTGCAAACTATTTATTAATTGCCTATATTACCCAATTTCACAGTCAACTAACAAGTAGGAAAGAAAAACCTATTTCTTGTTTATAAATTTTTTGAAATGTGTAGGCAAATTCGTTTAGTATCATAGAACAATAATTTGAAAATAGAAACCTGAGGAGTTCATGTTAAAATCATCAAAATACATTAGAATTATGATAAATTGACTTTGGGATGAGATTACTTAAGAATTGGAGGCTATTTCAAGGAAAAGAACATAGAGAAAATTACAAATTTTAAAGGAACACAATCTAGCCCATATCCATATCCAACTTATATCCTATATGGATCAAATGTAGGAAGAGACATAACCTAAAACACAGTTTGAGAAGAATTAAGATCCAAACATCAACTTATAAGATCAAGTTATCATCAAAATTAGGATTTTCATCTAATTTAATTTTGACCATGATTTCCTTGTTTCTGTCTATTTATTTTGTTGTTTAACTATGATTCATGACCAAACACTTTTCTATGTTTAGATAAGGAAAACCTAGTTTTTACTTTTTTTTTTATGGATTGATTCAATTTAATTGGTGGCATGTTATATATTTAAGTAAATGGTCTTTGATTAAGCTTAATATATGATTTAGGGTCTGACTTTGATTTCCTTAGTTTTTCTATTAAGCCTACTTGTGTTGATCCCTTATTGGGTAAGCTGGCTAGGAGCATAATCATTAACAATCAACAACAAAGAAGTGGCAATAATACTTGCAACCAGCAAACTGAGCTAATTCTGGTTTGAGGCCCAATTACATATTTAAAGAAAAAGATTTATTTTGTGCTTAAGGCCCATTTATGCGTTCATTGTTTGGTATTTGTAACTATAATTGAATTTATTTCTTTTATTCTTTAATTAAAAAAATCACATTTTTAAATTGCATGAAGTAGGGGAAAAACCTACCTAAGCTTCAATTTGAATAAGTCCCATCCTAAGTGGTGACTTTCATAATAAATTAGGAGCATATTCTATGTGAATACGCCTAATGCCCCAAATCTTAAAACTAGTCTTTAAAGATATGTGGATTTTTTTTCCTTGGTATGACTAGAGAGATAAATCAATTAATATCTTATATAAAATGAGATGATCTTTTCAAAAGCCCAATTTTATTTCTCAAAACCTAATTATCATTTTCATAAGCCATTTTTTTGTTTTAATAATTAAGATGGAAATTATAGTTAGGCATGTAGTTCCATTAAGATAAATTTGTGTTTTTAATTTGATTTCAGAAGTTGTAGTTAGATTCATGGGCTTATTAGGTTTCATTTTATTTATTTTTTTCTTAGATTAAGTTCTTACACTTTTTAGTTTATTTTGATCTATTTTAATATCTAAGTTTTGTAGACATTTAAGATTATTTTACTTAATAATGTTTTTTAAAAAGTCCAATATTTCTTTTTGTCCTATTAGAATAAATAGATTAAATTCAATTATTTTTTGTTTTTAATAGCTAAATTCATAAATATTTTTTTAAAGTTTCCAAATCACATTTTAGGATCATTTATCCTTTCATAATAAAATTTTATTATGTTATTTCCCTTCCATTTGATTAAGAATTTCACTTTATTTATTTCTCTATCACACAAAATTACATAACATTACAAATAAAAAACTTCACCTTTAAAATCAAAGCCTATGTTTGTTTTCATTTAAATCTCTATGACATAGTCTAGGCACCTTTATGCAATTTATTTTAAGCCACAGTTAAAATCACAAACTTCTAAACATTCTTTATCATGTTTTAATTTTCTTGTCAGTTTATAGATATTACTCTAGATATTTTATTTTAAGTTATATATAAAACCATAAATTCCTATTTATTCAACATGTTTTATTTCCTTCATCGCATCTTGTTTTTTTTTTTTGTTTTCCTCTAACCAAAGTTATTTTTTTATTTCTTTTAAGAAGTCCCAAAATTGTTAAATTTTGATTTAGACTTAGGTAACCATTTAAATTGGATCAAATATGATGCTTGAAAAATTTCCTATTTTATAACAAGACCATAAACTCATTTTTCTAGTTATGACCTCTCTATTTATAAGTGCACATAGGGCTCATTTGGTACACCGTATTAAACTCTAGATAGTAATAAATAGTACATGCCAGATGTTTGGTATGACCTGACTATTTAATACGAGTTTGACTTTTAATACTCTCCTTACCGTACTAACTAATACAACTCACACACCCTGAACTAAATAATACCCGCTTAATTATCCAAAACAACACCAAACAAAGTATAATTTAGTCAGACTGTTTATTCGGAACAATACCAAATACCTTATAATATTATGAATAAATAGTCAATACTATCTAGAACAGATTAGTACTATCCAACAAAAATTAGTCAGTACAATACAGTGTACCAAACGAGCCCATAATCTATTGTAGCAAGTTATAATTTTGGAGTATTCAACGTTTTTTTATCCCACCATGGTTATAACTACTAAACTTATTAATCCTAGTAAAACAATTAAACTAAATAAAACAAGAATTTGTGAAAAGCAATTAAATTACTAAACTAACAAAAGAAAGATAATTAAATTTCAAAAAGGTATCAAGATAAACAAATGGCAGGGTGCTAAGGTTTACTTATATGAAATTCTAATTATCGTGCAAGATTGATTTTTAAGATTGAAATAACAATTAACCTATTGTATCTATGCCCTTTCTCGACATACAAGGGTATATTCAATTAAGGAATTACCCCTTCTTCCATGAGAAATTAACCTTACTCAAACTCATTAGGTATAGTTAATCTATTTAGTTATAACAATAATTTATTCTTCAAGTGCATAAATTATACTTGACCTCTAAGTCATTCATATAATCCCTAAAGATCGAATCTATGATATTTCGGCACAAATCCAATGATTAAGATTAAAGAGAATAAATTTAATCAAACGATAAAAATTTATACATTAATAATTGAAATATTCATCACAAACTACATCCACAGTCCTAGGTAGAGATTAGGCTACTAAACATCAAGAAAATTAAAAAAAATCAATATAAACATAAAAGAAAGATGAGAAGAAGAGATAAAAAAGGATATCCTCAATTGCATCTAAGTTAAAGTCGATATCCTTCTAATCCTTGCTCCCAGTCCATCCTTGATGTTAAGAAACAATAACTAAAACATAAGTTGATATCACACACCTCCAAAAAGCTCCCTCAAGTTATAGGCGTATTTATAACTATGGTTACATAATAAAGTTATAATTTTGGTCAAATTATGTTTTTATACCTATTTGAATTACGTGTTACAAATCCAATGTTTGTTACACTTTCCAAACTAGTGTTGGTTAGCTTTTAAAACTTTATGGTTGAAAATATTTGTGAGTTCAACATTGGTTATACTTTATGTATAACGTTTATTTCTTTCTTGAACTTGTTTTGTAACAAACATGACTAATATAGGTCTAACATAGACTTATGTTGGTGTCATGTTGCTTAATTCTTTATTTTTTTCCAAGTTTTTTACATTGTCGAGCTTGAATTGATCTTCAATTCTCAAATTTAAACTTCAATTTTCACTTAAAAGTTAATAAATGAAATATATAAAAAATAATACAATTCTATATAAAATATGCCATAAAATTACTAAATTACAAACTAATTTAACCCTTATAAACATGCAACTTATAGAATTATCAATTTCTCTCACACTTAACTCGTTGTTTGTCTTCAAGCAATTGAAAACAAAGCAATCTAACTAACCAAATTAGCCTAACTTCAACAAGAAAAAAATTCTACTTTTGTTATTGTACGATAGCATTTAGCATATGCCTTAAGCTTATAAACTCCCAAGTATCTTTAGTGGAGGAGTTATAATCTCCTAAGAGTTTACTAGAATGATAGCCTTAAACATTAACTTACACACATTAGTTACCTTAGTAATTAATAAAATAAGATATACATATTCAAGCCTCATTTGAATTGCAAAATTTAAATACATAATATTTCTTAAACGAATCTCTATAAGATTAGGACAATTCAAACACTATTATACCTCATTCATCAAGATTTAATGCTTCAAATTTGACATTTTCTTTACAAACTATTACTCATTCACTTGAGTGTTTGAAGTTTTGGTTGAGTTACACTCATAATCTTCTTCTGAAATTGAGATTTTTTAAAGTTAAAAATTGTATTAATAACTTTCCAAAGGATACAAGAAGGGGTATATGTATACACACTCAACACTTGAAAATCATCTAATCTTTACTATATGAATTTAGTAACGATTAGATGATTTTCAAGTGTCGAGTGTGTATATATATAAGAAAAAATCAAAAGGCCTTTGAATTAGGTTGTAACGGAACTAAAGGGACTAGGTAACAAAGGATGGAAATGTAAAAAAATAAAAAATATTCAAAATTATTAGAGAAATTAAGTAAAGAAATTGATTATAAAAATATCCACCAACAACTTATACCATGCCCGATTTTCAATAATTTCATTTTTATTCTTTTTTTAATTGTCACAAATTACCCTTTTTGCATTGCCACTTGATACATATTACCATCTCCCCACCACTTATTTCTTTACACTCCATACTCAAAAATATAAAATCACAAGCAAAGCTCTACTAATCACGAATTAGGGTAAAGCTCAAAACTGTTCATTAATGGTTCAATTTATAAAGGATAGGCAATTTGGTTGAAACGTAAATCCTATATACCTTTATCATTTTAATGTTTGTACATACCTTACATGCAATCACAAAAAGATAAAAATACAATTATTATAAGTCCAAAATTAAATAAGATATCTATATTTGAAAGATTTTTTTTCCATGAAGGCACAATTTCTTACGAGATACTCAAAAGGAATTAAAGTATCATCATTTAATAAATTTGGTTTTTCTAGTATTCACAAAGTCAATTTTGCAATGCAACCACTTAATCATATTATGCACCTAACTTTTAAAAACCTATCTTAACTAAGAATCATGTATATACTTATGCTATCAAGCTAAAGTAACTAAAGTGATCCTAAATAATTAAAAAAAGAAAGCTAAAAATTCAAATCTAAAACTCACAAAAAACATAAAAAGTATATATTCTAAAAAATTCACCCCAACTTAAGCATGACAGTGTCCCTAATGTTAGACTAATAAGATAATAAAAGCATCTAAGAAAGACAATTAAGGTAAATAAATGTCACCTAATTCCATGCCAAGTTGATGAGGTAAAATCTAAGAAAGTCCAACAAAAGAACCCACAAAAGAAAACAAACATTAGTAAAAATAAAAAAAACTAAGAAATTAAATGGAAGAAAATTATAATTATGATATTAGGTTTCTTCCCATCAAGTGCTAAATTTAATGTTTATAACTAGATAGAGTCATTGAGATCGTCACCCTAGTGGCTCTCCAAAAGTCTTATTTCTCGACTAAGGCTCAATAACCTCCATACTTAGCTTGTCTTTTTTTCGTAGAACTATGAAAAATGGAGATATTAATAAGATAAATATGATTTTCTTCTAAAGGTGCTTGACCAAAGTGATAAGGTAATTACTTTATATATAGCCTATGTTCTTATTTAATAGATGATAAGGATTTAGATTTCCTTATAATCTAAAAGCATAATCAATAAGGGTACGATCCTCCTCTTTTTCATTAAGTCCTAAAACTCTACATGTTTTCAAAGGTTTATCATAAATAACTTTACATAATTCATCATACATTACAGAAGCAATATCATCCTTCCTATAATAAGTATCATTAAGAGCAAGAGGTCTTTTCAAGGCCTTGAGGATATCAAACGTTACCTTGTCATTACCTATGCTAAGTGTCAACTTACCCTTATCCACATAAATTATCACCCCTCCACTAGCTTAAAATGGTCTCCCTAAGATAATGGGAACTCTAATGTCATACTCTATATGCATTATCCAAAAGTGAGCAAGAAAAACAAAATTTTCTTATTGCTCCATCTGTATTGATCTTCAAGATTAGAATTTAGGTAGTACTATAGGAACTAGTGTTCCGACTCTGTTCCAAACTCTCGGCTAACTGTTCCACTGACTCCTTTTAATCCATTTGCTTACCTTGCATCCCTTATAATGTTCACAAGGGTCTATGATAAGTACATAACTTATCATATCTTTCCCTTGTCTTTAATGTATTTTTATGTTTAGTTGCATTTAATGTGTTTGTTTAGTACATAACTTATCATATCTTTCCCTTTTCTTTAATGTATTTTTATGTTTAGTTGCATTTAATGTGTTTGTTTAGTTTTTGTTTTCAGTTCTTTTTAGGTATTCTTTTTATTTCAGACTTTCGGGAAGATTTGAGCCAAAATTGGGAAGAAAAGACGAAAGTTTGGTCACTGCCAACTGACACGTCTAGATGGGCGTGTCGCTGGCCGTGTCTGGGCATCGCCACACGCCCATATGGGCGTGTCCGCTGGATGTGTCAGGTCTCTTTTTGCCTATAAAAGGGCAGAAATGGCCAGAAACAAAGGAGGCCGATTGTAGAAAGAGATGTCATAATGATGGTGGATTGCCGCGAGCTCGAAGATTCAGCAAGTATAAGGAGTTTCAGAGTGGAGACTCGCGACCCATAACCATGGGTCGCGTCGGTTTTGTTCCGTTCCCTTTTTAAT
>JANIMX020000282.1:24910-40322 GCA_024582655.2 Erythroxylum kunthianum | reverse complement strand
TCATTGTATTCCCATATATATATTTCTTTATTTTACTATTATTATTATTACTACTATTAGTCTTATTATTATTATTCATTTTATTTTTCTTAGGACTATTAGTCATATTATTCATCTTATTTCTCTATTTACTTTTATTTATTTATATATATATATATATATTATTTATTTTTCTTCTTTCTTCTTCCTTCTTCCCTCTTTCCGTGGGTCATTTGGAAACAACCTTTCTATCGTTAGGGGTAAGGATGCGTACTACTGGATCTCCTTAGACCCTGCACAGAAGCGAGATTTTTACTGAGTGTTGTTGTTATTTTCTTCATATTTCTACCCCTTTTGTTTTTTGAATCTCTTCCCTTTTCATGTTGGTTACCTATTGTTTCCTTTTATTCTTTTTCTTCGGTCATTGACTTCTTTTCAATTTAGTCACTATCTATTTTCTTCAATGATGACTTTTTTTTTCTCTTCATATTTTCAACCTTTGATTTCTCTTGTATGTAATTACAAAAATTACTTCATTGGCATATATTAAAAGTTATTATTGTTAAATTTTATCAAGAAGCAAATTATAAGTGAGGCAAAAAGAAACTAATATCAGCTTTGCTTTCGACTTGTTTTTAGCTTGGATGAATTTTGGATTAGGATAGAAATGAAATATAAAATTTAGATCTAACTTAGATAAAATCATTGTCATTTATAAATGCACAAATTAATTAAAAAAAACTCCTACACTAGTTTGAACATAAAAGGGTATAAATAAGTAGTAAAAAACATTTTAATCTAATAATCATTTATAAAAATAACAGAAATGTATAATTGACATTAAGTTTTTAACATAATTATTTTTTTCAAATTGACGAGAAAAATCAAGGAAATAATTTCAAAATATCAATTTCAACAAATTAAAGATTTACACACACCATTTAGTTGATACTATTGATTTTCTATTTTGCTCTCTTTTATTGGATTTCTTCATCCTAGTGGTAAGACTCTTTTCATATGTTCATTTATACTTGCAAAAAGTAACGATTGATCATAATTTTGTTTCATTCAATAGTGATGAATTTTAAAGACTAATTTATGAGGTATTATAATCAAAATAATGGATACTTTATATATTTAAAAATAAATACAAGCGCAAGAAGGTCACTTACAAAACAAAAACAATATATTTTCTTAAAACATAAAAACTTTTTACACAAGCGAGCTTTAATGTAGAATAAATGCAGCTAAGCTTATTAATCATATGTCTGAAAAGCAAACATCCAATTCTCCTTGCATCTTACCAATGACTTCCAATCCACTTATCTTGGAACCATAATTTAGGAGAAATTATAGCCACAAATCCTGAATTATTAGGACTATTAGTTCAAACCCTCGATTTATTTAAAGAAAAGAGTCGTCTGATCTTATAGAATATGAAACAGAAAACGACAAGAAGAAAAAGGAAAAAGGAGAAGGTAAACTCCAAAGAAGTATGACGAAGAAGAGGGTGGTTCGGCTATACCTATACCTCGAAGTGCTAAATACCTTAGCCAATATTCGAGGGAAAATGGCCAAGCAATGATCTCCCCCCAACAATAACAAAGGATGGTCCCGAATCCCAACATATAAATATTTCAATCGCAATTACAACTACCTTTTTTTTAATTTAAAATTATCAATTACATATATTATAAAATTTACAAATTTTCTGACTATTACCACAACAAGCTTTAATTTATTTTGCTTTTGTTTCATGTTGTGTTGAACTTGAAGTGGATTAGAGATAGGCCTATCCTTGCCAATCCTCCTCGAGACTCTCAATTCCTCGCCCATTTATATCTATAGTTATTTGAATCGTCACCTCAGTCAACAAAGGACCCATTCCTTGACCTTGAGTAATAAACAAAATAAGAATAACAATTCGAATTTGTATTTTGTAACCAAGAACGCAGTATATTATAATTTAATTATTACATTATAAATTCATTAAAGATGAGTTACGTGAATAATGGGTATTCTTAAATAAGTAGAGAATAAATGCTATATTAATTAACTGACATGGTCTGAAAGTAAAGAGTACACAGTTCTACATTTTAAAACTTGATAACAAATTATTATTCATTTAAGCCTCTAATGATTTTCTGATAAAACTGAAGAAATAGTTGTTACAAATCAAATACTATTCCAATGTAATTTTCATTTGGATGGATCCTGAGCTGTCTAAGAAAAAGAAAAAATAATAAAAAAAAGGACAAACGGTATGTGTATATCCCTTCGACCTCACCACCGCCAGCCATAGAAATCAGAAACTTTTGCATGTGTCGATGGCCGCGTGGCAATAGCATGTAAATCTGAAACCAAAGTAAATATGTTACTATACTAACTCCAATTAAATTAATTCACTGTGCATTTATTTAAAATTACAAAACATAATCTATTTTATCAATTATATATCAACTTACAAAAACATATAATCATCCACTTATAATGTAAGTTTGTTTTTTAGAATTACAAAACCATTTTGTAGTTAATTCTTTCTAATCCCGTTATCTTTTTCTGTAACAAAAAGGGAAAAGAAGACAAAATGAGAAAATTCAGAGGCAGAGGGGCTGGTAAATGGCATGATCAAAAGGCCAAAGAGCAACTTATGTGAATGAAGCCTCCCAAGTTTGGTGACATCACACTGCAAATTCAATAAGATAAGTGCCTGCCTGCAAACGAAGCCTCCCAAGGGACAAACTTTCGTCCACTTTCTTTCTCAAGATAACAAGTGCCAATAATGTTCATTTCCGAAGATAAGATGAAATGGGAGAATTCTATGGAACTCTCATCTTCTTTTCTCCCCTTATCCATAATGACATTAATTAATTGCTATCTAGACAAGAACTGTGAGCCATTTTTGTTATAAATTGGAGCTTGGAGAACCATTTTGCAAGAACTTCTCTCAGTAGTTGTTAGACACGTTTAAGCTCATTCTACAAAACTTGATATCAACTTTGTTCTTCCCATGGCTGGATCTTTCTCAGTGCCATCAATGGTAAGCCTAAGTAGTTCAAGTCGGTGTTGTTCTTTGGTCCTAATATACCTATGTTCTAGTAGCGGTTAGTCATCCAAGAATTTTCAGAACTCTTTATATGCATTACCCTGCACTTGCATTCTCATTCTCCTGCTAGATATGGAAAAAGTCCTTCAGACTGGCTCAAATCTAACTTAGCATTGCATATATTCATCAGGATGATGCAGTTTTAATCTTTCTTTAGCCTCTCCCTTCCAACTATTGGACCTCTCGAAAACTGTAGTATTGAAACATTTTTGCCTTTTTTATTGAACCATTATGTGATAAGGATGCATGTAATCTTAACCATGTGAATAGGAAGAAAGTCTCTTAATGTCTCGCATTTTTACTTGGAAGAAAATTTAAGGTTCGGTCGATGATAATAGGGAAGTGTAGCCATTGTAGTTATTATCCCTTGCTATTTGTTTCACTTGTCTTGGACGAAGTAGATTTGGAGTTCCAATTTTGTAAGGGGAAAAAATGTCATTTCTTGTTGCAAAGAATGAAGTAAAAGAAAAATTAAAGAATGATCTCAAATGCTTAAATTTGAAGTTAACACTATGATAAAGTTCCTGTTATATATCCAGCAATACTCTAGTTCTTTGCTTTTTATAGTCACGCGAATCGATGATTAAGAGTTCATATGCTTCGTATTACAACTTTTTTTTTTAATTTTTATCTTTCATTTTATCCTTTAATCTAATTACGTTTATAATGTTATTTTAAGCAGATAATGGACGAAGAAGGAAGATTCGAAGCTGAAGTTGCAGAGGTTCAAGCATGGTGGAACACGGAGAGGTTCGAGCTAACCCGACGACCATACTCAGCAAGAGACGTTGTTGCTCTGCGAGGTAACCTCAAACAAAGCTATGGCTCCAATGAGTTGGCAAAGAAACTGTGGAGAACTCTGAAAACCCATCAAGCCAATGGCACTGCCTCGAGGACTTTTGGTGCACTTGACCCTGTCCAAGTAGCTATGATGGCTAAGCATTTGGACACTATTTATGTTTCTGGTTGGCAGTGCTCATCTACTCACACCTCAACCAATGAACCAGGTCCTGACCTTGCTGATTATCCTTACGACACAGTCCCTAACAAAGTGGAGCACCTCTTCTTTGCGCAACAGTACCACGATAGAAAGCAAAGAGAGGCAAGAATGAGCATGAGCCGTGATGAAAGGGCTAGGACCCCTTACATTGATTATTTGAAGCCAATTATCGCTGATGGCGATACAGGGTTTGGTGGCACCACAGCAACGGTTAAGCTATGCAAGCTCTTCGTGGAGCGTGGCGCTGCTGGTGTCCACATCGAGGATCAGTCCTCTATGACAAAAAAATGTGGTCATATGGCCGGTAAGGTGCTTGTTGCTGTTAGTGAACACATTAACAGGCTTGTCGCTGCACGGCTGCAGTTTGATGTGATGGGCGTGGAGACCGTGTTGGTGGCTAGATCCGATGCGGTTGCAGCTAATTTGATCCAAACCAATGTAGACACCAGGGATCATCAGTTCATTTTGGGTGTCACTAATCCAAATCTTAAAGGCAAAAGTTTGGCTACTCTTATGGCAGAGGCAATGGCTGCTGGCAAAACGGGAGCTGAACTTCAAGCCCTTGAGGACAATTGGATTGTGATGGCGCAACTTAAAACATTTTCTGAATGTGTCATGGACGTAATCAGGAATATGAACATTCGTGAGGATGAGAAGAGGAGGAGACTGAATGAGTGGATGAACCATTCCGGTTACAACAAGTGCTTATCCTACGAGCAAGGCCGAGAGATTGCTGACAGGATGGGGCTAAACAATTTGTTCTGGGACTGGGACTTGCCTAGAACAAGAGAAGGATTCTACAGGTTTAAAGGGTCTGTAATGGCTGCTGTTGTTCGCGGCAGGGCATTTGCACCCCATGCGGATCTCATCTGGATGGAGACTGCTAGCCCTGACTTAGTTGAATGCACAACATTTGCTGAAGGAGTGAAGGCAATGCATCCTGAGATCATGTTAGCTTATAATCTTTCACCATCTTTTAATTGGGATGCTTCTGGAATGACTGATGATCAAATGAGGAACTTCATTCCTCAGATTGCTAGATTAGGCTATTGTTGGCAGTTCATAACACTGGCAGGCTTCCATGCTGATGCACTAGTGATCGATACTTTTGCAAGGGAATTTGCAAGAAAGGGAATGCTGGCATATGTGGAAAGGATCCAGAGGGAAGAGAGGAACAATGGAGTTGACACTCTTCAGCATCAGAAATGGTCAGGTGCAAACTTCTATGATCGGTATCTCAAGACTGTTCAGGGAGGCATAGCTTCCACTGCTGCCATGGGCCAAGGTATCAGAAAAATAAAATTCAGGTACACTAGGTGTTAAAGAAGAGGAATTCTAACGGAGTGTTTGTTGCAATTTTTGGTTTCAGGAGTGACTGAGGAGCAATTCAAAGAAACATGGACTAGGCCAGGAGCCGTGGGAGTTGGTGCTGCAGGCACTGAGGTGGTTGCTAAAGCAAGGATGTAAAAGAGCTAATCCTGAGTATGAAAGATGGGAGGGTTATTGGAGCATTAAACAGTCCCTATATCAGGGGATTTGGGTGAAAATAATTCATTATTACAAAAGAAAAGTTAAATAAGTTGAGAGAATAGTTGTTATGGGTCCAGGCAAGTTATTAAAGATTTGGTGTAATTGGATATTGAAGACAGGCAAATATGATTTCTCTCTCGATTGCCCTTGTACTCTTACAGGCATATCCTAATAGGCCACATTGTGCTTGTCGTTACTTGTTTGTTCTTTTTACATATTACAATGAGGTCAGGTGAAGTTAAAGTTAAATTCCTCATGTCCTCATCATTTTGGAAGCCGGTTGTCATATAAATCTACCAATCTAATCAGTTAACATGAGATGACATTGCAACTCTCCCAGTACAGCCAAAATGCAATTGCATCATTTGTTTATAAGATAGCTGAAAATCATAGCCAGTACAGAATCAGTTAAAAATAAAGTGTATTGAGCATATTATCTTAAGTTGTAACGTTTGGAGAATATATCTAATTTAAGACAAATTCATTCTCCTCACAAAAGTTAGTTTTTCTTCCAAGGTTTCACGATGGAGAGCACAATTATAATTGCAATGACCAAAAACAAAATGATGGCAATCATCATGCACTTCCTGGACTTCTTCTGCAAGTTCTTTGCAGTTCGGAGAGCTTCAGTGCCACTTTGAACATGATCTACTGCATTTGCTACCTGCGATTATAGACATTCAAACAAAATTAGATCTCCTTCAACTTAATCAAGTCATTGTTCTTCAGGTATTTACTGGGTTGATATCTAAGTAGCTTAAAACAATAATAATGATCAGAAGATAATTCCCATGAATATATTGAAAATAAGGTTTTTAAACAACACGAAATACGAATTGTGATACAGACCCTATCAAACAGTTATGAGGTTATGAATTGTCAAATTCCTGCGTTTTCAAACCATTGACCAACCAATAAACCAATAAGCAAATTGATTTTACAAACTGGTAAAGAATAGTATGAACACTTATCAGGTTAAGGTCAACTAGATTCCTACTCCAGGATGACCCAAGAGGCAAGACTCAAGCAATCGCCTGCTTACTCTTCCAAGTGTAGGACAATACAAACAACAACAGCTATTGCAACCGGAAAATCACCTGCAATTTTCCGGTGCTTTATTTTTTGGAAATTCATCTGTGGTTTCTTCACATTTCCAAGTACCATATGAAATGTATATATGTTTCTATATATGCAAAACCAAGTGAAATTCAGGATATACCACAAAACATGCTCTTAGAACAATTGTATATGAAGATCACCAAACCTGGTTCTCAATATTGTCTAGGATCTCTCCTTGGGCTTGAACTAGGACAGCCATGTCGAGATAAATCTGTCAGATAAGGACTAATTAGGGTACTTCAATTTGAAACGTCCACAGAGTTTGATGGTATACCTGATGCAAGTCAAGAAGCTTCTTCTCAATTTCCTTTACAGCATCATGTCTCTCCTGAATTTCTTCCAAGGTATTTAGCACCTGGAACAGACAGACGAAATATAATCTTGACGAGCTGAGTGGGTAATATCTTTGTTGCAAAATGAAGTCGTAGATAAGTTACAAGACACTGCCCATAGAAGAATAATCATCATAATGGACACCGGATGTTTTAGCATTAGTTTCAATACTAGGAAGTTAGCTTCTTTGACTGATGACGGCCATGGAAAATGTGGATTCCAGAGTGGGAATTTATATTAATTTGACTTTTATCCTTAATAAGGAAAACAAATGACTTGTTCGATTGAGAACAGACGCAAAGGTGTATTCGACCTTCATGGAAACCACACATCTAAAATCATGTACGTTTCTGTTTAGATTATCCTTTGATTTATCAAATAAACTCTCCAGCAATCTAGCTGGGGGAAGCAACAGAACATGACATAACTCGTAGCAGGATAATTTTCCAAAATTTTCGAGCAAATTCTGAAATTGCAAAAGATATAGAGGTGCATGAAGTTCTCATACCAAAGATTCAGTCGACAGGTACTATGCTGATTTCTGTTAACATGAAAAGCTTAAAAGCCTTGGTATTGGACGCACAATAAACATACCTGTCCTCTGCCCATTTCTTGAATCGCCTTTTGAAAGATTTGCTCACTGTTCCCAGTTTCAATCAGGTGGTCAATTGTCTATTAAAATTCACAGAATTTCACTCCATTACAATGATATCCATGTGAAGATTGTGATTTCAGTTTTAATTGTCCAAGCTCACCTCTTCATCTGGTCTGCTTCCAGTAACTGACCACCATAGGTTATAAACAAGTGAAACCAAGAAGAAACAAAGACGAACATATTTGGAAAGAGCAAAACTGAACCGTATTTCTTATTTACACTTCGCAAAAGTACTATAATTCTCAATGTAAGTACTCCTACTATACCTGTGATAACTCTTCTCTCGACAACCTCACGATACTCATCTTGGATCCTTTGTCGTAGGGTCTGAGTCAAAATGAAACATGGGAACCGTGAAAATCCAACAACACTATAACAAGCATCATAAGTGGATGTACCTGAAATTCTGTCATGAGATCCTTGAACCTTTTTGTCAAGACACTGCAACCCATATGAACTCAATGTGAATGACTGTGCAATTGCGGATACATGCTGAGATGATAACGAAATCTAAATTACTAGACCTGTACCATCAACTCACTTTGTAACATTCATCCTAGCTCTATCTACACCACTGCCCTTCTCACATCCAGTTCTCTGTCGATTTGCCAAGTTCTGGAGACAAAATTATAAGTTATGCTGTAAGTTACTGAAAATAAAGGTAGACACGGTAGCAAAAGAGAAATCATTACGTCTTTGTTTATTGATTCCAGTTTGGCTTTAACATTGCGAGCAGCCTTACCCACTTCATCTATGTCCTTTTGCATACGATTCTTGATAGCTGCAGCATATGGCAGTAATACAGAAAACACAAGTAGATTTGCCAGCAAGTTCAGAAATTTAAAGCCTCCAAGAAGATGTAAGATAAAATGCTTCATGAATATCATAAATCTATAGTTATAGATGGAATTAGAAAATGTTTTCCTCATTACAGCAGCCCTTGCACTCTAGTCTCAGTATGAGTTGGCCAACTGTGAGCTAGCAGATTTCGTTGAAGAATGCCATGTCTCAAATTCACTTGCATTCATAGTTACAGATAAAAACTTCTACCTTTCATGGCAGATGCTTTTGTTACTGATTTTGATTCCTCATTTGCTTCCTGTGTGCAAGTCAGTATTACAAGTATACTAGAAAGTATTAGCTATTTATTGCTGCTTCAACTCAAAAGTAAAAGCATGACTAGCACAAAGAGCAATTGGCGGATGCCACACTTTACTGTGCAGCAGATTACTATGTAACTATGAACAAAATTAGAGATGTCCTTTTCAAAGAAACAATGAGAACAAATGTGCATCAATCAAACAGATTCATGACATGACCATCATCTCCAGTAAAGTTCACGTCAATGTAGGAAATAACATTGAAGACTGATCTAATCTTCTTGGAATTTGGCTATTGATTTTGCCTAGTGTATTGCTGGTTATGACACCACGATTATCAAAGTCTACACCACGTCTAAACATATTTATTTTTCTTTTACTACAAGAAATATTGCGAGTGCTAATTCAAAATTGTTGGGTTGGGATGCAAGGCTAAGAAGTGTAAGAACACAGGTGGGTACGGGACAAAATACTTTTAATTCTTCAAATTTAATGCTTTGTCCTATTTTCAGTTCTCTAATTATTAAAATTTTAAATCCATTTAAAAATGATTAGGAGAATAAAGTAGGATTACATTTTCATTAAGATTGGAAGAAATATGAATGACAAAAATATTACTATAAATAAAAAAAAGTTACAATATAATCCCTCACTAATTATAAATTACAAATATAGTAATTTATAACTTGAAACTTACAAGATTAGTATCATCACAGACTTTACTCTTAAATATTTGAATTTTTTTCTTGATACATGAAACAAAAAGATAAATGAGTATTTATATATGAATCAAACTAATTATAACCAAACATCTTAATTAGTTATAATTATTACATATTCTAATATTTACTTTCGTACTATAAAATATTTATTTTTATCTACATATTTTGTGAATAGTATCTATATTCTTTTATTGTAAACAATGTCTAGATATTGTGAGTAATATGTAGACACTTCTAACAATCACTACCTTGTTATTATCATGTTACTAACATTTCTATCAAGCCGTATCAGAATTAACACCAAACAATCAATTTTCACACTACCTTGTCATTATCATGTTGCTTACATTTCTTTCAAGTCGCACGAGAATCGACACCAAACAAGCACATCACTATTCATTGCTTTTGTCAAAAATCTACGATATTGTCTTTAGTTTTGACTTTTTGCATAGCCACTACACAAGCCAATAAAGAAACAAAATAGGTAAAATGTAGCTTTGAAACTCACCTTACAACGCTATCAACAAATATGAATGCATAACTTATTGTGAATTTACTTTTATTAAAATCACCGACATAATTAGAGTCAACATATCCTTTACCAATAAAGTTAATCCTCTATATTATCATACTATATTAGAGATCCATTTAATGTATCTTAGGATTCTCTTTATAATAATTCAATTTTCTCTACAAAGATTCGTCATATAGAGACTAATCGCTCTCAGTATATGTGTAATTATGATGTGTATTAAACTCTCCACTACAAATTCACATGATAATTTAGACAACTTTATCCTTTCATATTCATCGCTAATGCTCATACTAGAGAATAATTTGAAATTAACAAAAAGAGGGATGGGTATTGGATTACAGTTTTAGATACTAAAATGTCACAAAAACTTCTTTGAGTGATCTTTTTTTTTTTTCTAGAAAGTTAATTATTTTCATTATTTTTATCTCGTTGAATTTACATCTCTAGAATTTTGTTTATTAGTCTCAAGTCATTCATTTCAATTTTTCTAGCTATCTATGCCTTTAATATTTAATACAATCTTTGTTAGAGTTTACAACTAACATATTGTCTACATTCAATAGTAAGAAAAGGAAATTATTATTGTTAACCCTTTTTAAATATGCACAGGGGTTTGTATTAAACATGTTGTATCCAAAGCTTATGTAGAAGAATCAAATTTCTTATGTTAGCACTTGGTCACCTGTTTAAGATTATATAAAGATTTGTTCAACATATACATTGATTTCTCTTTTTCTTTTTCTTCAAAACCTTCTTGGTGGAGTATATAAATTTATTCTTCAATAGTTCCTTGAAAAAAAAAGTAATTTCACATCTAAATGTGTAAATGTAAGTCAAACACATTACATATTGTTAGGACTACTCTCATTGTAATAAGTTGAATCATAAAGAAAAATATTTTACTGAAGTAAATTCTTTCTTTTTTAATATATTCTTTCACCATTAATCTTACACGATATCACTCCACTTGATTGTCACCATTTCACTTGATCTTAAATACCTATTTAATACCAATTAACTTTCTTCTTTGTGGTAATTTTATAAGTTCTCAAGTTTTATTTTTATGAAAAATATCAATTTCTTCTTGCATTATTATTAGAGGGCGAGCCTTGGAGCAACTGGTAAGGTTATTCCTTTGTGATTGGAAGGTCACTTGTTCGAATCACAAAACAACCTCTTTGTAAAAAATACAAGGGCAAGGCTCCGTACAATTGATGTCCCTCACCCAACCCTCGCAAAGCGAGAAACTGAGTTTGTTATGGTTGAATGATTCTTGCATTATTATTAGAAAAACATATGGATGAAAAATGCTTCTTGAAGAGTTAATAGATCTTTATCCAATCGTAAAAGGTAATATACTATACAATTTGAGTGCTAATTTGATGGTCTTTTGTGTGATCTAATCGATGAAATTCTAGAACTTCAAATTCAATTGGTTCATATTTTTTTTTCCTCAGATGTTGTTTTAAAAGAAGTCTCTTGTTCAAATTTCTTGTCTACCTTTCAATCTCTAAATTTCTTTGTCGACTATTGTTTTCTTCCTCTTCTCTTTGTAACTTATCTTCTACAAATGTGACATCTCTATTGATATTAACATTGCGGGTAGTGGGATCCTATAGGCCATACCTTTTACTATGTTAGCATATCTTACAAGTAAACATTTATTAGATTTTAGATGTACATAGTACTTCTAAGTATATAAAGGTTAGAGTAATACACTGACTTCCTAGTCCATATCTCCATCGACATCTTCAACTCAAAGTTTTTTTTTCTTTTTCTTTATGTGGGTCATTTGGAAATAGCCTCCCTACTAGTTGGGGGTAAGGCTGCGTACTACTGGACCTCTCCAGACCTGCGCAGGAGCATGATTTTTACTGAGTGTTGTTGTTGTAAATTCTAAATCACCATATAACATAATATATTGAATGTTTCTACTACTTTTACCTAAAAATGTCTTATCTAAGCTAATAAATCTCAACATTACTCTTGTTGTTTCTAATAGAATTGTATTTATCTGCCCTGCCATTCCATTTTATTGAGGATTATATGCAATAATGAATTGTCTCTTGATGTCTTCTTACTTACATAATGCATCAAGTTCGTAATATATTATGTTCCATTATCTATCTTTAAACACTTAATCTTTTTTTTTTAAATCAAAATCAAGTTTAATGTATTCTTTGAAAACTCTAAATACAGATAACACATATGCTTTCCCTTGAAAGAGTACATATAACACCTCTTAGAATAATCATCAATGAAAGAGAAAAAATAAGTTTCTCCTCTTATGAATAAAAATGATGCTTACTAGAAATTAGAGTAAACCAATTCAAGAACAATCTCCTTTCTTGAATTTAAGGTGTTAAATTTTAGACGATGTTACTTACTTACAACACAATACTCACAAATGGGTAATGATACCTCTGTAAGCCTAAAGAATATCTTTTTCTCAATAAGGATCTTCATTCTTTATAGATATATGTCTAAGTTTTTTTATGTCATAACATTAAAGATTTGTCACTTAGGAACTTGAAATAACTTATGCTTATACTTTTAGCAATGTTTCTCCTTTTAACTTGTACAAGTTTGCATCTATCATTTCTCCCTTTATAATTACAAGAACACTTAGAATTATCTTTGAAAACTTAATTTTTATTTGCATCCAAGATCATCCAGTCAACTCAGAGACAATAAATTATTCTTTAAGGCCTCCATATGTCGTACCTCTAAAAGAGTACAAATTGTATCATCATACATCTTCAACTTGATGGTTCTAATACCAATAACTTTTAAAGGATAATTTTCACAAATGTACATATATCCTTTTGAGATAAGTTCATAAGTGATGGAACCATTCCCTTCCCTTCTAAAAGTTATGTAAAAATAGCTCTTGAGTCAAACAACTGTACATATATCCTTTTGATTGTTGTTGCTACTTCATAACATTGAGCATTGCTATCATCTGAAGTAATTGTAAAATTTTCTTAAGGATTATGATTTTTATTTTTTAAAATTTAATAATCCTTTTTAAGTTATGTTTCTTATTATAGTTGTAGCATTTTAAATTCCTCTTACTTCTTGATATTGGTCTACCATGATTTTGGCTTCCAATTGAGCTACGTTTTATTAATCTCACTTTTTTCACTATCAAGGTTTTTAGTTATTATGAATCAAATTACCTATCTTCCTTATTCTTATGTATATTTTCTTCCTCTAGAACCATGACTACAATGTTAACAAAGACTAGGTAGTCTATAATAAAATTATTGGTTAAATTAATGATGAGTTGATTATATAAAAAGGGTAAATTTTGAAGTAGAAGTTTGGTATGTTCATGTGTCTATAATCTATAACTCAACAATGTGATATGAGAATAAAGTAGTTACATTATTAATGTACTTAGTCACCGAAATATATTTTAATATTTGAAAAGTATAAATTTTCTCTTAAGAAAAAATTTGTTGTGGAGTGACCAAGCTTTGTATAGCTTTGTGAGATGATCTTATATCTTATAATTATTTTTTTCTCCTCTACGGTTGACAAGAGTTCATCTGATAAAGCCAAATGAGGGTTTCCAGCAACATTTGTGACTACTTCATTCTATTTGGCATCATCCTTAAGTCTGTCAACCTTTTTCTAATGGCTCTAAGACACTTTTCATTTGTGAGGATAAATTTCATCTTCAACGTTTATAATGAGAAATTATTTTCATTAAACTTTTCAATATTAAATTTGGTTGTCATTACTTCTATCCTAAATTACTTTGAATTGAGAAAAATAACTCTCACAATTTCATATAAATAATAATTATATATGTAAATAATATATATATATATATATATATATATTGTGTGTGTTTAATAGTAGTCAGATATTTTGTACATTCCTAATATAGTTAAGATTAGTTCTCTCCTATATAACCTAGGAGCCTTGTAATTATTTACGTGTGTGATAATAAAAATTTTATCTTTTTCTCTCAATTTTTATTATGGTATCAGAGCATAGGTTGCTATCCTAGGTCTTCACCTCTTGTCCACCAAGTCCCCACCACTTCACTGATTATTGGTAGTTTCTCTTCAGTTAAAATTTATTTTCAACACCATCAGAACACTCGGCTCTCCCAAACGAGTCCAACGCCATCAACCACGTCGTCAGAAACTGAGTCACGTGCCCTCATGTGCCGTTCGAGCCTCTACGCATTCACCTTTTTTTTGACAACTTTTCGGCTGGTTCAGATCGGTTCCCAAAGTTTCTCGCCGTTCCGGACACACTGGTGCACTCTGTTTTCTCAAAATCCATCTCTACAATTGATTTTCCTTTTTAGGTTACTTTATTTCATTGTTTAAATGTACAAACACGAAAGTATTTAGTCAATATCTGTTATTCTTGATGGACAAAATTATGTGGATTGGTCTCAAGCTATCTCTGGGTTTATAAAAGGTAGACGCCTTTGGCGTATTATTACTGGTACGCAAGGTAAACCTGTTCAAAAGACAGGTAAAGATGCTGACAAATTTGATGATCGTCTTGATGAATGGGAAGGCAAGGACTATCAGATTATCACTTGGTTTTGTGCTACTACCATCTCATATATTAGCCAACAGTTTGGTCCTTTTCAGGATGATAGCCAATATCCATCTCCTGCCAAAGCCATTTGGGACTTCCTTAGAGATCAATATCAGACTACTGGTCACACTCATCAATATCAATTACTTCAGACTCTTCACCGTATGCGTCAAGAATCTGGTCAAACTGTCAATCAGTTCTTATCTCAAATGTCTACTATCTGGGATCATTTGGCTCTTTATGAACCCACTTGGAAGCACTCTGATGCTGCGGCTCTATTTACTACCTATCGTAATAATCAGTGACTATTATTGTTTCTTATGACGTTATATAAGTACTTTGAACCTGTTCGTGCTTCTCTGCTCCATCGGATGCCTCTTCCTATATTGGAGTAGGCTATTTCAGAGTTGCTTTATGAGGAAACTCGTCTTGGTATCCACACCAAGTCTCTGGATTATGTACTTGCTACTCCACAGGCTCTGCCTCCTGCCTCGGCTCTTGCTACATCGCAGTCTAAGTCTTCTAGCTCTTGTGTTTATTGTTACAATCGGGCTCTACCTGCATCTTATTCTCTTGCTCAGTGTCCAGTTCGTGACTGTCTGATTTGTCACAAGACTGCTCCTGGTCATCTCCAGAAGCATTGCCCCATGGGATCTTCCACTTCCACTCGGAAAGGATCATCTCGCTCTAGCTCTAACTCTCGTGGTTCTCGTCCTACTGCTGCTGCTGTTTCAAAAGGCTCTCTTCCCTCCTCACCTACCTTCTCT
>JANIMX020000281.1:1468348-1483418 GCA_024582655.2 Erythroxylum kunthianum | reverse complement strand
TCAACAAGTCATCTGCATCATCATCTCCTCACTCCCCCATGCATCCGCATCAACCCCCAGCTGAACTGAAGGAGTCTACAACTCCCATTGTCAACAATCGCACATCTGGAAGAAGGAAGAAGACACCTTTGCGCCTACTATAATGTCTATTGCAACATGGAACATAAGGGGACTCAATTCCCCTGCTAAGCAGTTAGCTATTAAGGAGTTCATTCTAGACAATAAGCCTTCCCTTTGTGGCATTCTTGAGACTCGCCTTAAGATAGAGAAATATGGCACCATGCAGATATTCCCTAAAGATTGGTAGACAATCCATAATCTGCACAACCACCCCAATGGGAGAATAATGGTGGGCTTCAACCCATTGGATGTTTCTATTCTCAACCATACTAGTTCGGCACAAATGATCCACTTGGAGGCTCACTTACTCAACCACAACACCAGAATCCACCTATCCATCATTTACGCTTTTAACTATCAATATCAACGGAAGAGCTTATGGGAGGAGCTCAAGAGACTTGAAGCACAAATCCAAGGCCCATGGTTACTTATTGGCGACTTCAATGCCACACTATACCCCTCTGAATCTGAAGGAATCCATGCTCAAATGAATTCTTGTCCCGAACTTAGGGAATGTGTGCAAGCCATTCAAATGTCTAATCTACCGTATGGTGGGAACTTTTTCACCTGGTGTAACAAACAGCACACCCAAACACTCATTTGTAGGAAGATGGATAGATGTTTATCAAACATGGCATGGTGTAATACATTCCCACAGTCATGTGTTCAATTTCTCAACAATTCCATCTCTGATCACTCTCCTATGGTTGTTCATTTCAACCTAGGGGTGGTATATCACTACCTTTTCGTTACAACAATTTTCTTTCCAATGTTCCTGGATTTCATGATGTTGTCACTAAAGCTTTTGCAATTACCCCTTCTGGCACTAAGCAATTTATCTTCGTGAGAAAATTGCAAGCGGTAAGGGAAGCTCTAAAAACGTTCCAGAAAATCCATGTTGGAAACTCGAAACACCTACTCACTACTGCCAAAAATGAACTGGAGTCCGCTCAAAATGAGCTTTATAAGCAACCGAGGTCCAGATTGCTTGCTCAGCAGGAGAGTCTTGCGTTAGAGATGTATACCAAAGCCCTTGGCCTTCACTATTCCCTATTAAAGCAAAGATCGAGGATGCAGTGGCTGAAGCAAGGGGATAGAAACACATAAGTTTTCTATAAAAGCATCAGTGCCAGGAAAGCAGCCAACAAAATGGTTTCCATACACCAAGGCAACACCATTCTTACCACCCATACTCAGATAGAAATGTTGTAGTGGAACACTTTACCAAGCTTTTAGCAACCTCCACTAACTCCACATCTTCCGTTAAGATGCTCAAGGAAGTAATTCAGGATCAACTCACTGCTCAAGAAATCACCCACCTAGATGCTCCATTCACCAACACTGAAATAATTCAAGCCTTCAAATCGATTCACCCAAAGAAAGCCCCTGGTCTAGATAGATTCAATGCCAACTTCTTTCGGAAAACATGGAGCACCAACAGCATTGCACTTCTTGAGGCAGTAAAGGAGTTCTTCAACAATGGAAGACTGCTCAAAGAAATAAACAGCTCCTTTACCACTATGATTCCCAAGAAACCTGACCCCACTTGCTTTGAGGATTACCGACCGATTGCCTATTGTAATACCATATATAAGGTAATCTCTAAAGCTCTTGCCAATAGACTTAAATCTATTTTGATGCATCATATTGATCATAACCAAGGGGCGTATATACCTGGAAGAAGTATTGGGGATAATATAGCCCTCACACAGGAGTTGCTCAAGCATTATTCCAGAAGAAGAGGACCTAAAAGTTGTGCATTGAAGGTAGATTTTCGACGAGCATATGACATGCTAGATTGGGATTTTATTGCTCATCTTCTGGAAGCGTATGGTTTTCCTGCCAACTTACGTCACTGGTTGCTGCAATGCATTCGATCTGCTAACTTCAAGGTGCTAGTTAATGGCAAACCGTCCAAAACCATCTATGCAAAGAGGGGACTTTGGCAAGGAGATCCCATCTCCCCCTATATATTTTCCATGGCAATGGAAGTTCTACACAAACTACTGGCCCGAGTTACTAATGGTGACCCCAAATTCAAATTCCATAGAAGCTGCAGACACCTTAAGCTAACCAACTTGATATTAGCGGATGATGTATTCATCTTCTCCAAAGCTGAAGTCTATTTAGTACATCTCATCACCAAGACACTAACATTATTTTGTAACTTATCTGGATTATCCATCAACACCAGCAAAAGCTCCATTTTCACTTACAGAAGTGCCATCGATCTTGCCCCCATCTTAACATCCATCTCTGGCTTTGTCTCACAACAGCTCTCTGTCATCTATCTGGGCATCCCAATATCCTCCATCAATCCATCACGCACCAACTTCCAGCCACTTATTGACAAGATCCTCAGAAGAATCATGAACTGGCCCCATAGAGCACTATCTGGTACAGGTCGGCTTCAGGTGATCAAATTCATTTTGTCTTCCATGTCTCTACATTGGGGAGCACACATCGTTATCCCCAAGTATATTCACAAGAGAATTGACAGAATTCTCAGATCCTACTTATGGAATGGATGTAAAATCGAGGGCAGACATGCGAAAGTTCAGTGGAAAGAGGTATGCTCCCCATGTGAGCAGGGAGGCTTGGGAATTACCGATTCCAAGACCCTCAATCAAGTGTTGTTGATACGAAAACTATGGAAATTAATTCAAGACAAGGAACCTCTATGGGTAAAATGGGTTCATGCCTACTACATTAAGAAGGAATCCTTCTGGTCCTTCAAGCTTCCTTCAGATGCATCAGCTCTCTTAAAATTCTTTGTCAAAGTAAGGCTCTTTATCAGACCTCAGGTCGCCTATACCATAGGCAATGGACAATCCTTCGGGTTTTGGGTGGATCCTTGGTTCAATCAAACCATATTACAAGAGCTTCCAATGCTAAGCCCTCTCAAACAACACATTCCTCCACAAACCACAGTAACTCAAGGACTGCAAATCCTTGCACAACTCCCATGTCGACTAATGGCCAATATCCCACCAAGTCTTACTACATTCCCTTTAAGCCACTAAAATACAGACATTATTTCTTGGAAACTCGACAAGAATGGTACGTTCACCACCTCCTCGATTAAAACTTTATTCAGAAATCCACTTCCCTAAGTGGATTGGAGCAATCTGGTTTGGTTTAAAGACAACATTCCCAAAGCATCTTTGATGCTATGGCTTGCTATACGACAGCGGCTTCCTACAGTTGATCGCATAGGCAGACACCTCACACTCCCTAATTGGTGCATTCTTTGTAAACAGGAGGCTGAATCTCATGAGCATTTATTCTTTTCCTGTAAGTTTTCCCAACCGATATGGCTGCATCTGATGACAATGTATAACATTCCTCAACCCCCATATATGTGGGCGCAAATCATTCCGTGGATCCTGCAGGTGAAGTCGACAGCGATGGGTGACACATGGGTTCTGGTCAGCTCTCTAACGATGCTGCTTTATGCCATCTGGAAAGAGAGAAACACAAGAATTTTTATGAACCACGCAAACACTCCTCAACAGGTTCAAGACTCTGTTCACGAGAGCATACAATTACACATATTCCATTTTAAACACAAACATCACATCAGCACCCACATGTTGAGGATATGGAAACTTCACTGAATTTGCACATCACTGTCTCATTTTCACCTAGCTGATCAATGATGGTTCTCTAGCTTTTGTTTGTAGTATTTATGGTTGGGGAAGATTCCCTTGATGTTTCGATTGCTATACTTATTACAACTCGTTCATTTGAATATATTACCCTTTATTCAAAAAAAATTAGTTTGTGTATCTAACAAAATCATTGGTCAAACGATAAAATTATGTTGAAGATATCAAGGTTTGTCCAATTATATATGTATACACAAATAAATCCTTCTAATAGACTTTAGATTATGTTTTATACATAAATTGACCATTTCTGTATTACTTTCATTTTTAATATGACAATTATGTCCTCAATTTTCTCTAACTATGTTCATGTTAGTTGAATGTAGTTATTTTTGACTAATGTGAAAACAATTATAAAAAAAATATTTACGACACTAATTATTATTTATTTTTTTTGGTAATACTACTAACCACATGAAATTGATATTTTGGTAAAATATAAAGTTAAACTACTCTATAATTGTTAAATATATGCATATATATGAGCGTAATCATACTTCATGGTTCCTTATAAATTTGTTTCTCTTAGATAGTTTCACAGTTTGAATTTATTAGATGAAAGAGAACTATTATGAATTAAGTTCATTTTCACTCCAAGAAACTAATTCACATGTTCAATGTTATTTATGATGTATTGAAAATTAAAAATATATAACCTTTGCCCTTGTTTCTAATAAATAAGAAGGTATTTTTAACCTCCTCTCTAAATCAAATTACATCTCTAATAGTGATACATAAAATAATAAAATAAAGTTCACACCATAGTCGTAACGAGCAAAAGTTCAACTCTCTTTCCCTTTTTAATAGTAATAGAATTCTTAAATCTTTTTTTACCAAAAAGTACATACTGATCTTCTTAACAAAATTCACTCCATAATTACAGTTTGGAGCTCTAAACACCTTTCAACTGTAGGAAGAGTTCAACTTATTGTTTCAATCCTCAATTCGATTAACACCTACTGGACTACTCACTTGGCTTTTCCAAGTTCCATTACCAAATCTATTGGCAAGTTATTCAACAACTTTCTTTGATTTGGTAGTAGGGAAAGAACCTACAAAACCAAGGTCAAGTGTAGTGAAGTAGTCGGCACTCCAAGGAATCAAGGAGGACTGGGGATATGCTTCATCAGAACAATGAATATAATTTTGCTCACAAAGAAACTTTGGAGACTGATAAATGACAGACAGTCTCTTTGGAGCAAGTGGATCTATGGCTACTTTATCAAGAATAGAAGCATCTTGGCAATTGATTGTTCACACTTCCCCTCTACCACCCTAAAAGCTATTCTAAAATTGAGGGACAAATTCAAGACTGATTTTACAGCACTAGTTGGGAATGGAGAATCCATTAACTTTTGGTATGACAACTGACTTTTAGTGGGTCAATTGATCAATGTTAATGAAGCTACATCTCTTAGGACATCATTTCAACCAAATGCTTTAGGTGCAACAGCCTTAACTAACAAGGAGATATTTCAGCACTTATCAGTGTCTAGGTCTCTTGTAAATGAAATATGTCAAACTCACTTCAATACAGATGATGATAAATACATTTGGAGGCTTGCAATTGATGGTAAGTTCTATAATTCATCTTGCAAGAAACTATTCTTCAAACATCTTCCCATTTTACCTTGGACCAAAGCAATTTGGTCTAATTATCTCCACCCTCAAGCTGCCTTCACCCTCTGGATTGCAATGAAAGATAAACTGAAAACAGTTGACAAAATAGTCAGATATACACAACTCACCAACTGGTGCTCACTATGTAGAATGGTAAAGGAAAATACTGAACATCTATTCTTCAAATGTAGCTACATCAAAAGAATATGGAAGGAACTCCTTAGAATATGCTTGGTAACTGCAGAATTAGACAGTTTAAGCAGTATCAAAACTTGGCATTTAAATGGCAATTGTTCCAACAGCACTGCTTACAAATGCTTCTAGTTGGTTCTATCTTCAACAGTTACATCAACGTGGGATGAAAGGAATTCCAAAATCTTTCAATATAAAAAGTCTCCTCATGGAATAGTTCTACAAACAACTGGTGCAACATATCAAGCTTCAAATCAACATACAAAAACAAAGCTTCCAACACATGCAATATCTCCTTTCCTTTCAAAATGTCTAGTTCTCTATTCTCTTAAATTAATTTTGTAAGCCCTAACAGTCACTAATCAATGGTGAGACTTAGAATTTATTTTGGATGTACAGCTAATTTACCTTTCAAGGCTTAATATATTTCTTCTTCTTTTTTAAATAGTCACAAAAAGTTCAACTCTCTTTCCCTTTTTGATAGTAATAGAATTCTTCAATCTTTTTTTTTTCAAAAAGTACATAGGAGCCTAACAAAGTCCTGGATCACAAAAACAATGGAATTGAATTCAAAATATAACAAGAAATTTACGCAACTAATAAATAAAGCCTCTTAAAGCTCAATCATATTTATATCTCTCAAATTAGCTCCCACCTAACTTAAAGAGCTATCGTACTATTTTGCTGATTTGGAGCATCGTAGAGGCAAATGTTTAAACCCGAAGAAACGAAATGGGACACCAAACAATCACAAGAGTAATAAATCCTAAAAATGCTGTGGAAGGGAAAGTCACTCGCTTGATAATATTTTTCCTTAGGGAAAAAAAAAAGAAATAACAGAGGTGGAAGAATTTAAGACCCAACTGGGCATGGAATTTATGGCACAAGATATGTTGGCAGCGAAAGATAAAACAAAAGATCAGAGCAAGAAACGTTGGGAAGGAAGGTAATGAGGTTGTAAAGACAACAGAACGATGTGATTTAAATGTACTGCCACCACACGATAATATGGTCCTAATCAATCCTAAATGGTTGGAGTGAGACATGCCCACATTCTCATCTTTGACCCTTTTGTATATTCTTTAATATTATATTATATCATCCCATCCAGCTAATTGTCAACTTTGTCAGGATTCATTACATTGGAATGTCCACTCATGCACAAAAATTAGACTATTTTACAATGATCTTGACTAAAAACCATTTTCCAGGATTTGAAATTAAAGATGCAAGATTGCTTCTCACATAGCGTTTCAACTTGGAGTTTAAAGGGAAATAAATTTGCTTACTTTATTTTTAGTTTGTTGGTTCTTATTCCTTTTAAGTAGAAGAGACGATTTATATATTATTTGGAATGAAGCGTTGTCGTTGTCGTGGTCTCTTGTAGGAATTAAGTACGTGAAAACTTAGAAATACATACAAATGACATGAAAACTTATAAATACATATAAATATTATCAGACTATTTTTATATAAAAAAAATTAAAATTAAATTATACGATTTTTTTTAAGATTCATATGGTAAGAATTTTTTTCATTTATTTTTGTCAAGATCTATAAGATAAACTTACATAAACTAGCCTATTATAATAATTGTAATATCTCATAAAATTTTCAATATACTCATATAGTATAATTAAACGTGTGTTATTTAAATTGATGTATGTGGATTGTATTAGTTAGTCAAATAAAGAGAGTATTAAAAGTTTAACATGTTTTAAATAGTCAGGTAATTAAATAATACAAGTTGACACCAAACAGTTTATATGAACTATTTATTCCTATCCATAACCTAATACGATGTATCAAACGAGCCCGAAAAGTTAAAAATACATACAAAAGATTTCATCATTCCTTATATCCTTGTCAGAATTTAAACCATAAGAATTGGGATACCTTCACCTTTTTGTTATGAAATTAAAGATAAATATTCTTCATCGAAATTCAAACAACTAACAAGTATGAAAGGAGCTCATATTGTTCTATACAAAGACCAATGCCTTAATTATAGCGCATACGAAAGGAAAACTGTAGATGGAAAAGAAAAGACGATAAATTTGGGACCATTACTAAATCAATCCAAGCATTTATCTGAATACTTCAACGCTTTCGTGCAGAAAAAGTCGAAGTTGATGTTTGTGGTTGGACGTTGTTGCAACGTGGTCTTGTTATTAATAAATGATTTTGATTAATCTTACAGGATATCTTTTCATTATTTAATTTTGATGGTGATGATCAGCATCAAAACTTGACGGTGGTGTCTCTTTTGGTTGTATGCCTTCCCATTTTGTGGGTACATTATTAATTCCTTGTTACTCATCATTTATTCATTTATATAATGAAAAATGAATGCCAATTGTATAGGCATCATTAAATGAGTCTCTTTATATGTCATGGGATCGTGCATTGTGTGGAGTTCTAACCTAACAAAATTATAGGTAACTGTACTTGTAGACTAGATCAAATGCTCTCTTCACCACGATCAGAAGCTCTTCTCACCGAGATGGAAAGGCATATACAGCAAAGTTATAAATTTTTATATTATATTACTGTATTTCTATAGTTTTAGAAATAATAATAATAAAATATTTAGTTCGGTTTCATTTTATTTAAATTAAATATAAAAAGTAGTTTAAAATTCGACTCAAAGAAAAAATATGATTTCGTCCTTCAAAACAATATTATTGATGTTTTAGACTTTTTGGTGACAATCCAAACGTAATTTCAACCCGAGTCCACCTTCTAGTTCTAAGGTAAGGTGGGGATGGTGTATTACTGCATTCAATAGATTACTTCGCTTAAGATTACATTATTATAATTACTATTTTAGGGTTAGTTAAGTTGGCACACTACCCGTAACAATGTGATGGGCAGCTCATCATTCTGAAATAATCTGTTTCCTTCTTCCAAACACAATACAACTTTTTTCTTATTGCATTGGTTTATTTATTATGAAGGAATTCTCTTACAGAAAAGCAGTGTCATTAATAGGTTGAAGACCAAAGGTATAACTAAGTTTGACTCTCTTAGATCATACAAAATTTTGACTATATTAATTAAATGGCAACTACCATGATGACTAAAAGAAAGAAATATTCAACTTTACTTGGTAGCTAATAAGAACCTTCCCTTTCATGTTGACCCTTGTTCAAGTTTTAATGAAAGACATAAACTTGCGAGGACTCTCTTCTCCAGTGATAGTAATTGCGAATGACCAAGTAAACAACTGAAAAGGTAGCGACCGCAATTGCAGGAATATGTTGACTTCTTGTCATTTGCTTATAAAAAGTGGAAGTCAATGCCACTCTCTAAGTAAGTCCATGACAGTAAACCCTGCCACTTTATTATATTATAAATAACTGGTCAAATATAATGAAAGTACATTGACAAAACGGCATCGTTGTTAGGGTTATTTAGTGTTATTGAAGAAAACATATCACTCCCATAACAACAACATTTAATAAAAAATTTATTCCAGTGTAAAATTTAGAGACTTATAATAATATGCAGTATTATCCTAACTAATAAAAAAGTTGTTTTTAAATAAACTATATAAAGAAAAAAAACTCTTAGTTAAATAAAAATAAATAAATAAATAAAATAGGAATAATATGATTAATAGTACTAATAATAATGATAGAAAATATACTAATCTGCTAATAAATTAATTTGCTACTGTATCTATCAAACATGAGAGCAAACCTTGGAGTAAAGTTATTCCTTTGTGATCTGAAAGGTTACAGGTTTGAGTCACGAAAATAACTTTTTTATAATGAAAAATTATAATGGTAAAGTTGCATATAATTGATATCCCTCATTTAACTCTTGCAAAGCGAAAAAACTAGGTTTGTTGAAATTTTTGTGGTTGGTTTGTATCTATCGAACCTGTTATTCAAACCATAAAATTATGCTGAAGATGTCAAAGTTTGTCCAATTATACATGCATACGCAAATAAATCGTTCTAATAGACTTTAGATTATGTTTTATTCATAAAATGACCATTTTTGTCTTACTTTCATTTTTTAATATGATAATTATGACCTCAATTTTCTCTAAACATGTTCATGTAATAATTAGTTGAATGTAATTATTTTGTTTACTATTATGAAAAAAATTTATAAAAATAATATTAACGATTCTAATTAAATATACTTTTAGTAATATTACTAATCACATCAAATTAATATTTTGATAAAACATAAATTTAAACTACTCTATAATTGTAAAATATGTGCATATATATATATGAGTGTAATCATATGTCATGTACCTTATAAATTTGCTTTTCTTAGACACTTTAAAAGAACTTCTATAATGAATTAAGTTCAATTTTTACGAGATAACATGCTCTATGTTATTTTTGGTATATTGAAAATTAAAAGTATACAAACCTCACTTTATTTCTGTTAAATAAGAATGTAATTTTAACCTACTCTCTAACTTAGATTACATCTCTAATAATAATACAATAAAATAAATATAAATAAGTTTACTAAACATAAAATAATACAATAAAATTCAACTCTCTTTCCCTTTTTAATAGTAATTGAATTCTTAAATATATTTTTACCAACAAAATCCCGGATCACAAGAACAATGGAATTGAATTCATAATATAAAATGAAGAAGAAATTTACACAACTAATATATAAAGCCTCTTAAAGCTCAATCATATTTATATTTCTCAAATTAGCTCCTGCCTAATTTTGAAGAGCTGTAGTACCAATTCGCTGAATTCAAAAGCTCTTTTCACCCAGATGAAAAGGCTTATACAACAAAGGTATAAATCCGCAAGAAATCAATTTTTATATTATATTACTGTTTTCTAAAGTTTTAGAAATGATAAAATTAATTCAGTTTCATTGGATTTAAAATTAATTAATTAATAATTTTAGTTAATTTTTATATTTAAATTTAGTTTAAATGTTAATTAATTAAAATTTAAACTAACTAAAAATTGGACTAAAAATATGATATTCTCCTTCAAAACAATGATCTCTTAGTTACAATCCAAACGTAATTTTAAATTTTAAACTAAATTTAAATATAAAAATTAACTTAAAATTCGACAAAAAAATATATGATATCCTCCTTCAAAACAATGATCTCTTAGTTACAATCTAAACGTAATTTCAACCCGAGTTGACCTACTACTTCTAATATTAGGCGGGGATGGTCTATGACCATTTAATAGATTATTTCGCGATTTTATGTTAAGATTACATTATTAGAATTACTATTTTAGGTTAGTTGTTGGCACACTACCCGTAACCACGTGATTGGCAGCTAATCATTCCTAATTTGGGGGCCCTACCTATTCTTACGGACCACGTGGCTGTTTGCTTGAAGCCTGCCATTGAAGTTCTTTTCTATATTTAACTATAATTAATATACCGAATCTTTAAACCGATTGAATCAGTTAATTTTTTTTATTTGATTTATTTTAATAATTTTTATTATTAAAAATTAATTAATCCATTCATTTTTATAAACTAAAATAAACAAATTAATTTTTATTTAATAATCTCTCTTTTTAATTAAACTTTAAATTAAAGACAATTTCTTTTAATTATATTTCTAATTTTTTAATTTAATTTAATTTTAATCTATTTTATGATATACTAATATTCATTAAACTTTAAACATGTTGTCTTATCAATTTAACTATTGGTCTTGTTTTTAAAACATTGATATTTTATGTGGTAGAACAATTATTTTTAATTTTAGCATGCTTTCTTTATTAATTATAAGATGATTCTTTGCCTGGTTAGCACCACTTATTAATTTAACTCAATTTAAATTTATAATGTTAACAATTCAATTATTATTAATCATTAAACAAAAATTCTTATATTTAAAATTTTACTTATTTTTAAGAAAATATACTATCTAACTAAGAATATTTATTTAATTTCCGAAAGAAAGAATATAAAGTTGGAATGAATAATTACAAAATTGCATGTTTTAAAATTAACATAATATTCTATATAAGCAGTTTTTAATGACAAAAAAGAAACTTTAAATTGTACATATGGGGCTACGATTGACTTTTCCTTTTTAGAATAAAAGCTATTCATAAAGGAAACACTAAAAAGTAAATAAGATAGTGCCAGATAACAACACATTATCCAATTACCAATGTTTAAAAAAAAATTAACCAATAATTTTTTTATTTCAGTTTTTAACTTTTTAGTTTAATAATTATTATTATTAAATATAAACTAATTAATTTTTATAAACTAAAATTAATTCTTTAATTTTTATTTAACATTCCTTTTGTTATTCAATTTATTGAAAACCCAAATTGCTTATGTTGTTTGAATGAATGTAAAAGCATGAATAAAACATATTGTCTGAAACAATAGACAAAAATCACATAATATTGATTGGACTAATTAGTACAAAATAACATTGAAAGAGTATACCTGAAAATAATAAACTATTTGTAGTATTTGATCTTAGGCATGTGTTAGCTCACAGTTTTCTTAAGACAAATTCGCTCCCTCATGGTGCAGTGATTTTGACAACGTCTGTCTCACAGGATACAACGAATCTCTAATATTTTGTATAAAGCACCAACAAAATACTCTATTCGAACTTATGATTGTCTTTCTCTATCACCTAGAACAAATACAACCACTTTTGTGTAATATACAACTTTCTTCTTATGTATTTTTCACTATATTTTCAAGACTAAAGCAAGTCTCATTTTATAGGCTTGCAAATGTATAGGTTACAAAATAAGAATTAATACCCAATAAAAGAAAATAAAACACATTATTCCAAAGTTTAATTAGGGGGTTACACAATCTATAATAAACTCTAATAATGTGACTTAAAAACTAATAAACCACATTAAATAAATTTATTCAAATAATAAAATGTAACTAACGTTACATTTCCAACAATCTCCCACATGAATAAATTTACAGAAGACTCGACATTGGTGATAGAGATTTACGGTTGGAGTCTGCATAGGATAAGTGGGTGTGAGCCTTTGAACCTTCCCTTGTGAAAGTATATTTACTTTACTAACTAAATGATAGATTTCATATCTTTGAACCATTATGTCGTGTATGTAAATGTTGATATACATCACACAAGACTCATTCCTGGCAAATATCAGTTCTCACTGTTATGTTCATTTTGACCGTGAACATCTCCCTAGTTCTGCAAGAGTTTCTAAAGAATTGTGCCCTATACAATTCTCCTTTGAAGCGGCCACACTTCTCTCTCACATAGGTGATCTCTTTGCTCAGAATATCCGACACACACGATTCATTAAAAGCATTACTTATCCTTATCTCCAATATTTATCACTGTTACACTATAGGAATGTATAGAGGATTGAACCCCCACAATGATCCATACCAATCGTTACAATTTAGTTGTCCCTTTGAACCTAGATCTTGGGATCTCTAGTCAACTAAGTTGGGTGTCCATTGTATCGATTTTTACTTTATGGGCTTTAGTCTCATTTCCCTTGATGCCTTCTCAACCAATTCTCTATTTAACCCTTTGGTTAGCGGATTCGCAATGTTATCCTTTGACGTTACATAATCAACAGAGATAACTCCGGTTGAGATTTGTTGTCTAATGGTATTATGTCTACGACGTATATGTCCAGACTTACCATTATACATGTTACTCTGTGCCCTGCCAATTGCTGATTGACTGTCGCAATGAATACAAATTGCAGGCACAAGTTTTGGTCATCTTGGAATATCCTTTAAGAAATGGCGTAACCATTTCGCTTCTTCACCACATTTATCTAAAGCAATAAATTCATATTTCAATGTGGATCGAGCTATCATTGTCTGTTTGGAGGACTTCCATGACACAGCTGCACCAACTAACGTGAATACGTATCCAATTGTAGGCTTAGAGTCTTTAATATCTGATATCCAATTTGCATCACTGTAATCTTCTAATACAGTAGGATATCTTGAATAGTGCAGACCATAATCACGAGTATACCGTAAGTACCTTAGTACTCTTACTATTCCTTTCCAGTGCTCATCACTTGGATTACTCATGTATCTACTCAGTTTACTAACTGTGTAGGCTATGTTTGGTCTTGTACAATTCATCAGGTATATTAGACTACCAATCACCCTAGCGTACTCCACTTAAGAAACATTTTCCCCTTTATTCTTTGATAAGTGAAGACTCATTTCGAAGGGTGTTCTGGCAATACCAGAATCGTTCTTACTGAATTTCTCCAGTATCTTATCTATGTAATGTGATTGACTAAAGATGAGTCCATCTGTAGTTCTGGAGATTTTAATTCCCAAAATCACATCACAATATCCCATATCTTTCATGTCAAACCTTGAGTTTAAAATATTCTTGGTGGACTGAATCATCTTATCATCACTACCAACAATGAGTATATCATCAACATATAGACACAGAATAACATAGCCAATTTCTGTATCTTTGATGTAAACACATTTATCACACTCATTGATTTTAAAACCATTGGCTAACATCGCACTATCAAACTTTTGATGCCACTATTTTGGTGCTTGTTTTAAGTTATACATGGATTTTACCAATTTACTGACTTTCTTTTCTTGTCCAAGAGCGGAAAAACCCTCATGTTGCTCCATATATATCTCTCCTTCTAGATCTCCATTAAGAAAGGTTGTTTTCACATCAATCTGATGAACTTCTAAATTTTGCAAAGCATCAATCGCAGGTACCATCTTTATAGAATTTATTCTTGTAATAGGAGAATACGTGTCAAAGTAATCAAGGCCTTATTGTTGTTTCTAACCTTTAATTACAAGCCTTGCCTTATACTTATCAATTGTTCCATTTGCTTTCATTTTCCTTATGAAAATCCATTTGTAACCTAATGGTTTACAACTTGGAAGAAGGTTTACTAACTCCCAGGTATGATTTTTCAAGATGGATTCAATTTCACTCTTAACAGCCTCTTTCTATAAACGGCCTTCAGAACGTTCTAGTAAAAAGGTTAAGAAATCTGGACCAAAATATTTCTCTGTCCTTATCCTTTTACTACGTCTAGGTTCATCCTCAACCACTTGTTCTTGTTCTTGGTCTTAACTATCATCATTCATAGTCTCATACGTTCGTTTAGATGAAATTGGTCCTTCATCATACTTACATGGAAAAATATGTTCAAAGAACGATGCATTCCTAGACTCCATTATCATTTTCTTGTGTATGTCGGGAATTTTAGAATTATACACAAGAAATCGATATGCACTACTATTTTTGTGCAAAACCAATGAAGATGCAATCAACCGTCATTGGACCTATCTTAACCTTTTTTGGTGTAGGTATCGCTACTTTAGGAAGACACCCCCACACTCGCAAGTATTTGTAAGAAGGTTGTTTTCCTTTCCACAGTTCATAAAGAGCCTTTTCCTCTTTTTTATAGGGCAAGGTAATTAGCCGACAAAATGGCTTCCCCCCATAAACTCTGAGGCAACCTTGAACT
>JANIMX020000281.1:1432814-1443410 GCA_024582655.2 Erythroxylum kunthianum | reverse complement strand
GGTCACGTGGGTTGAACATGTGGAAGTGGATGACAGAGGTGTTCATAATCTATACAAGCAGCTAGTCAGTACGGGCCATGCATTCGGAGCAAAACGCTGGGTCACTACTCTTGATCGCCAATGCGAAAGGCTTGCAAGTGCCATGGCAACAAACATTCCCACCGGTGATGTTGGGGGTAATAAGATATAGAAAAAAAATGTTGTTACTAAAAATTTGAAGTGAACATGTATTTTCAGCTGATTCTGTTCGATTTTTTACACAGTGATAACAAACCAAGAAGGAAGAAAGAGTATGTTGAAGCTAGCAGAGAGAATGGTGATAAGCTTCTGCGCTGGTGTGAGTGCGTCAACTGCTCATACTTGGACGACTCTTTCAGGAACTGGGGCTGATGATGTGAGGGTCATGACCCGTAAGAGTGTAGATGATCCGGGAAGGCCACCCGGTATTGTGCTCAGTGCAGCAACTTCTTTCTGGCTTCCTGTACCCCCCAAAAGGGTTTTCGATTTTCTTCGTGATGAGCACTCTCGAAGTGAGGTAGTTGATTTCTTTTAATTTATGTTACCAAAAAGATGAAATTACTTTTGGTACTAAATTATATGGAATAAGGATAGCTATATGGATACCTAGAGCTAATATCTAAATAAGTTAAATAAAAATTGAAACACACGGACTTAATTTTAATGCAAGGGCATTCATTTAATCTTAAACTATTGGTTGGTATGTTAAATCTGTACTTGTGTATATATATATACAGTGGGATATCCTATCCAACGGCGGAGTTGTTCAAGAAATGGCTCATATTGCCAATGGCAGGGATACAGGCAACTGTGTCTCTCTACTTCGAGTAAATGTAAGCTTCTTAGCACTTATCACTGCCATCCTATCATGTTTCATCTCCTTAGTGTTGCTTGGACAGTTAATTACTTAAAAAATAAAAAAATTTCAGAGTGCAAATTCCAGCCAGAGCAACATGCTGATATTGCAAGAGAGTTGCACCGATCAAACAGCTTCTTTCGTAATCTATGCACCGGTAGACATTGTGGCGATGAATCTAGTACTTAACGGTGGTGACCCAGATTACGTTGCCCTTCTTCCTTCAGGATTTGCTATTTTTCCTGATGGGACTGGATCGGGAGGTATTGGTGAATCAGGGTCTGCAGGGGGATCACTTCTTACAGTTGCTTTTCAGATTCTAGTTGATTCAGTTCCTACAGCGAAACTTTCTCTTGGATCAGTAGCAACTGTTAACAATCTTATCGCCTGCACTGTAGAGAGGATTAAAGCTGCCTTATCATGCGAGAATGCATGACCCATATATAAAAATTTGATTCCGAGGTGATTAATTCTTATTCAAACACTTATTAGTTTGATGACTGAATCTGATCTTGGTAACAATTTTTTATTTTATTTTTTGCAGTTGTTATTCTGTTAATGAGTTGATGAGGAAGGTGATGATGATTATGGGGCAATGAGCGAAGTCAAGAGCGCACCTTGCATGATCTTTTGTTCCCTCATGGATTTCGTTTAAGGTGGTGGGGATAGTGAATTTGGAAAGCCACCCTAATCGTAAATTTGTTGGATGAGCAAGGATTAGAGGTTCGGGAATTGACTTCCTCAAACACTAAAGTAAAAGCGATCGAATGCATCTGTAAGACATATAACCACAAACTGTGGAACCGTCCTCACTCCTTTATTAACTTGGTAGTCGATTAGGGTTTCGTGTTGTTCGCTTCACTTGTTTGTATTATTACACCATGGCGGAAGCAGACAATGTCTTGTCTGTTTCTCATGTTTTAGAGGTCTTTTTCTTCCAAGTTAACGCTTCTCATTATGTGTTGATGCTCTTCTACAAACAATGTTGTGCAATATAGGAAACTACACATCTTAAAAATTAGCCAGTAATTACTAAAAAACTAATTAATTGATGGGATAGCACGGTTTTAATATTGAAAATGTGTACTTTTCTAATGTCACTGTTACCGAATCCGTCAGTTCAGTCCTGTTGAATTATATTATATATCAGGAATTAAAGAACAAATAATTTTTTTAAAATGTCAATTCACCCTACTGTAGAACGATTAACTAAAGAAATTGCAACAGAGATATAATGGAATTTGTTTGAATTTTAGAAAGTGCAGAGGGAAGAACGAGAGACTGATAAACTTGTAAAATGTGCTTTTACCACATTTATTCTTTCTAAGTTGTATGTTATAAGTTCCCTTCCATAAGCAGGTTTCTATTTTCCTTCTCACACTCCCCCTCAAGATGAGCATGAATGTTGATCATGTTCATCTTGACGATTAGAAAATTGAACTGAGATGATTTAAGTGCTTTGTGTGAATGTCTGCAATTTACAGTTTAGTTGGTACATATTCTACTTCCACTGTTCCTTCTTCAATCTTTTCTTTGATAAAGTGAGAATTCATCTCAGAGTGTTTTGTTATCTCATGATGCACATGATTTTTACAGATTTGAATAGCAGACTGGTTATCACAGTACATCAGGACTTTTCCTTCATACTTCAATCTGAAGTCTTCAAGTAGATTATTTATCCAAAGCTCTTCACAATAAGCAAGAGTCACAACTCTATACTCAACCTCAGTTGAGCCCACTACTGATTGTTTTTTTAGCTTTCCAACTAACCATAGCTCTCCTCCATACAATACACAGAAACCAAATATGGATCTTCTAGTGTCTAGACATGTTCCCCAATCATTGTCTGTGTAACATTCTAGCTGTGTATTTTCCTTGGTGTTTATCCAAATCCCCTGACCTGGTGTTCCCTTTTGATATCTGACTATTTTCAAGGCTACCTGCCAATGTACTTTGGAGGGTTTACTCATAAATTGTGATAGAGATATGCATTGAATAATTAAGGTTTAAGTCCTGTAAGTGTGAGGTATATTAGTTTTTCAACAAGTTTTTTATAGGCTGTTGCATCATCCAAAAAATCCTTTTCCATTTGTTTCAGTCCATGACTTGGTTCAATAGGTATTGAACTCGGTTTTGCACTTAAAAATCCACATTGTTCCATAAGATCCAATGTAAATTTCCTCTGACACAACATTAATCCTTTTTCTGATATTGCAATTTCAAAATAACTTATGTTGTCTTAAGTTTTTAAGTCTAAACTTTGTACTCATAACATTGAGGGCTCTATCAATCCCTTCTTGTGTTTTGCATCCAATTAGAATGTCATCTATATAAACTAGTAGTGATATCAAACCATCAGATGAAAAAGCTTTAGTGAATAAGGACTAATCTGACTTGGACTAACAGAAACCAAACACAAGAAGAGCTTCAGTGAACCTGGAGTTACACTATCTAGGGGTCTGCTTGAGTTCATAAAGGGATTTTTTAAGTTTGCATACTAGATCATCAGGTGTTCCATGCTTCTTCCCCTACACTTCATAGCCCTGAGGTAATTCCTTGTATGCATCTTTATATAAATTGCCATTTAGGAACACAATGTTGATGTCGAGTTACTATGGTTTCCAGCCATGTTTTGTAGTTGGTGTAAAGAACAATCTGACAGTAGTTTGCTTAACCACTGGACTGAAGGCTTTGTGATAGTCAAAACTATCTTTTTAATTGAACCCTTTTGTTACAAGTCTTACTTTGAATATTTGTATTACCCCATCTGAATTTAGGTTGGTGTTATATACCCAACACCTAACTATGTGTTGTTTAGGTAGAAGACATATTACTTTCCATGTATGATTCTCTTCCAAGGAAAGTAGCTCTTCAGTCATTGCTTTCCTCCAATGTTCCGCTTGCATAGCCTCATGATAATGAGTGGTTCCTGTAAAATTAAAAGTGCATATACAAAAAAAAAAAATTGTGTTTCTTGGAGAGGCTAAATGTTATTAGAAAATTAGATGTTTACTCAAAAGAATCAAACAGAGAACGATAACCCAACTCAAGAAACAACAAAACTAGGGATTTAACATTAGAAAGGTTCGACATTTTTAGTTTCCTTTCCTTACAACTAACAAATGGCAAATTCAAAGGTTTCTCGAAATTATATTTATCAACCAAAAAACAAGCTAGAAAGGGTCAAAAGCATGAAATACAAATTTTATAAACTAAATACAAATTTTACAATTTTATTTATTGATAAAAAATAAACCAAATTAATTATTAGTTATAAATAAAATAAGAAATTAATCATCCTATTTTTTAATATTATTACATAATAAACAAACATTTAATAAAATAATTACTTTACTATCACATTAAACCAATACATATGATAAATCTTTTAATTTTAAATAAAATAAATTAATCTTATAAAAACTATTATATCTTAATATAAAATATAAATATGATTTTACTTTTTCATCACTCCTTGTAAAGTGATAATTCATATGGAGTATTACGTGTTATAAAAATGTCAAATCAATAAAAGTTAACTTCAAATTTTGATAGAGATTGATTCCAAACTGGTATAAAATATAAGAATATCTCATGAAGTTTTTAAAGAACATAAAATTTTGATGAAATAATTAAACAAAAAAGAAGAGGTTAATGTTATTTATCTTGTTTCAGTCTAAAATATACTTGACCAACTCTTGATTGATTTCTTGGGCTTTCCTGTTAATCTGGGCAGCTTAATTCCTAATGCTTGCAAAATACAGTCCATTGAAGGATAGTCCCTTAGGCATATATTTAACACATGATAGAGGGCGAGCATTCGAATAACGATTCGAGTCATAAAAATAATTTTTTTGTAACAAATATAAGGAGAAGATTGCGTATAATTGATGTCTCTTACTCAATTTTCGCAAAACGAAAAAATTACGTTTATTGTGTTGTATTTTTACGTTATCTCATCAGGAAACCTTAAATCTAACAACCACTGGTTTAGTTTTGCTTTTAGAATTTGATCTCATGATTATACATAGACGTCCTCTCCAAAATCTATCCATAACCAAGAACCTAATTTTCAAGATTTCCCCTGCAAATACCCACGAAATCCTCCCAGTGCAACATTCCTTTCAGTTCAACTAAAAATCTCTTTAAACAATTAGAAGTGTTCTTTTACCAAATTACAGCTACAAGAATAGCTACAAACGACATAAGTAACAGAAGTAGAAGTACAGAGTAACCTATTGTTCCTTCATAAATTAGAACTAATGTCAGAAAAAACAAAGCTTGAGAAAATGAAAGCTGCTCTAATACGAGTAGGATACGAATTTTTGAGTTTCAAACTCTCTTTTTCCTTCCCACCAGAGGCCGCTTACCAATCGATGCAGTGGTCTTACCAGGTTGAGACATCAAACCACGCAGAATGGCCAACACACCGAAACCAAAAAAGGGGTAATACATCATCTTTAGGGAATCAGAGGCCTTGCCTGAGCTCATCAACTCTGCTAAAATAGCACTCTGAAACATTTCAGATTGTAAGAAAGGGATTGAAAATTGTCCAACACCATAAAAGGTCAATATAGGACAAAATAGGGAATCAATTACAAGAAATCTTATGTTCATATCCTCGTCCTTTGTGAGACATATTGCACGTGTAGAAAAGTATTGTTTAATAACAAAAAATCGCATTTCATGCATATCTTATGTTTCCACCATATACACCAACACTACATCATATTCATGATTGAGTAATGATCCGGAACGAAAGTGCTTGTAATAAGTAAAACCCATCCAGAAGGAATTCAAGTAGAAGAATGGGATTTTGTTTTATAGGGTACGTTGATTATACCAAAACGCTCACAAGCCTAAGTTGCTTGCAGCACACATTCTAGAACTTGCAAAATAGGTCATATATACATACATATATATACAATTCATAAATCTAAAGCATTGTTGTGCTATAGAACTGTTTTATACTCATAGTACCACTTGTTTTTTTTCTCCATGTTTTTGTGGCCTTAAATACAACTATAGCCACACAAAAAAGACGATTAAAACACAAATCAGATCTCCATAATATACTCTCCAAAATGCTTGTATTCTACACGATGACAATCATACACACTAAATCTAAATGCAACAACAACAGCAGCTACGAAGAACAATGATGATACTTTGATACTGACTGATTTCAAGGATCAGAAGACATTAAACAAATTGAAACATTGGTATACCAAAACAACCAAATGCATGCGTAAGCATTGGTGTGTGCATGCGCGTGATCAATTCTTCTATTCAAAATCTAAACCCAGTAATCAAATTTGTAAAAACAAAAGAATAAGAGAAAATAGAAATTAAAAAGACAAATATTTGTACCATTGAAGTCAAAACCGAGGAGCCATAGATCAAACAGGTTGTGGGATACCATGGTTTTGCGCCCAGAATCCCGACAAGATTGATGAGAGAGAGAGGCCATTGGAACATTAACTCTAGCCAAATAAGCCCCACGAACCAATTAGGCTTATCGAAGATCAGATAGTCGCCGTACTGCCTGCCGTACCAGCTCTTGAGATCGACGAGAAAAACTGGGAAAAGGGACCGAGGGAGGCAGGTCTGGGCGTCGATCAACGGCGCAGCAACAGCGATCACTAAGAAGAAAAAGAAGAGCACAAAGTCCAGAAGCTTCAGAAATGCAGCCATTGAAGATTGATGTTGGAACTAAGCCTCCAGTCCTCCTGGTACCGACGATAACAAGTGATTCAGATGTGGATCTACAAATTTTGGTCAACAAATAACTACCCTATAGCATATGGGTCAGGCCGACACATCACATCACATCCCATCAGACCAGACCGGTCGGCCTTATATCTGGACCAGACCAGACCTGGACTAAATCCATGATGTTGTTCTGTTCTGGTTTTTAATTGGTTCAACGAGTTCAGTCTTCAGTGGCGAGGAGAGAGAGAGAGCAGCAACAATATTCAACTTCCCCGTTACCTTCATATATAAATATATTTCCAAAGAGCATATTGAGTACAAAAAATATATAAAATAGTCTTTAAGTTTTTTTTAAATTATGAAACAATTCCTTTGGTACATTCTTAAATTCAAATTTTAAAATTACTAACCATTTTATTAACTAAACCAAAATACTCAAAACAAATCCAAAAGTAATGATTTTCTTTCGAATAAAAAATAATTTATTTTTTAAATTTGAAAACTAAATATTTAATTTAATTTTTGAAGTTAATCTAATCTAATCCAACCCAGATCGATATCATTTAATCTACTTTATTTTTCACTCTTAGTAGTATCATATACCATTATTATTTTAATTTTCAAATAACTTTACCTTTTGTTAAAAATTCAAATATTAAGGATGACATTGTTCAAGAGAATAGTATCTTCCAAATAATTAAGTCAATTTCTCTCTTTTCCTATTGTTAATTCTCATTAATTTTTCTTTATTTTTAATAAAAGTTGAGAAATATATGTACATGATTATTATTTTCTTAACTTTTAATGTTAATACTTAACCAATTCTTACCTTTAAAATTTAAGATTTAAATTATTTGTTTTCCAATATACATTATTGTACTTATTTTTGAGAAATTAAAATGTATTGAATGAATAAAAGCTCTTCAAAGAGATACAAGAGCTAAGATAACTTATGAAATTTAAGTTAAATTGAGAGTGACATTGGACTTAAGGATCCTGGACAGCTAGACCTTCAGAACCTGATAATACCATAGTTTAGTTAATACTGAGGGATAACTTATTGCAAGGTATGAAGATTCCTTGGTGAGTAGAAGAAACAAGAGTTTTAACCCCTATTATTTAGGGATTTTGATTTGTTTCAATCATTATCTCTAGAATGTTTATATACTACTTATTTGGAGAGGGAGCAACACATTTTATTATCAATTCTTTGTCTTCTTTCTTCTATTTTGGTGTGGAAAGATAGACATGAGTGGCTAAATATGAATTTTCTAATTCAAGGCAAATTAAAACTCTATTTTTAACTTCGGAAGTTTTTGTTTTAGACCTAGATTTTATTTTAACTAAATATTTCTTATTTTTTATTCTTTTATTTCATAAAGCAATTAATATTGATTGTTCTGATAAATTAATCTAGCGTTGATTATTCTATTTTTATCCATGAGTTCAGTAATCCATAATTGTCATGAATGATTGGTACAAGTAGCAAGTAGGTCATTTATATGTTTGCATGTCTAACTTGTGAGAAATAAAAAAACTAAATGAAATAGTTGTAGCTATCTTAATTATCTAATTTAAGATTGTCTTTTTTTCATTAAGTTTATTGGTAACATTTAATTGATAATTAATGCTATCATACCTAATCAAATAATGGTAAGTTTTAATTTGGATGCTAGCTTTAAATCAATTAATTGAGGGAAATTGAAACTTATTATGGCTATCCTAATAGGCTTCAGTCCAAATTCTTGAGTTATGAAAATTTATTCTTTTTAGAGTATGATCATAGTTACAATTGAATGAGATCCTTCTTTGAATCAGAGTTAGGTAAAATTGAATTTTTAATTTTTATGCTCAATTGATTCATTTTGATTTTTTTGTTAATTTTTGTTAATTAGTTAATTAATCATACCCCATTCTATTTTGTCAATTGAAATTAAGAAGCAAATTGTTAGTACTCTTAGGATTTGTGACACGCCCTTTTCATATCTGGACTAGGCGGTATGTCCGACACTCCATGAATATCCTCCAATCGATACATGATCCCCATTGAAGAGTCTCCATGAAACCAAGCCTCATTTCATAACACATTAACCACATTGATTTGAATCATTAAACGTAAGTAATGAAGTTATTTGTTTGGTAAGGTTTCTTTAAAAATTTGGACAGCACAACGAATGTATTTTAAACAAACCAAAATTTAACAAACCTGCAAAGCAATTCAAAACATTTATATATTCATTAATAACTCCACTACAACTCAGGAGTTCAAGTCCATTCAGAAACAAGCATAATAAATTTCATAGGTTCATAGAAAAGCATACCAAACCATTCATAAGCATTTGTTATGAAAAGAAATATCCAAACATTTCATGCATTGATTGAAAATATTCATTACAACTGATTTATTCAAAATCTTGAATGTGCAAGACATGTTCATGATGCGGAAATTGAAATACATATGTGTACAATGCTAAACGCCTACATAGTAGCACTTGACGAAAACGATAGTCCATGTGGTGGAGTCCTATCTACCCGAGTATCAGATGATGCACTTGGGAGGTTATTTAAAAAAAAGTGAGCTAAATGAGCTCAGAGAGTGTTATGGTTTTCAAATTAAAAAACAATTACAGACATTTAATCTCCAAAAAATATTTTCTTTATAAATAACTTATGAGGGAAAAATGTACAAAAGTTTTTCAAAACAAAATCCTTTTTTCTTTAAAAGTTACCTTATACGATCGTGACAGAGAGTTTTAGGCTAAAAGTCACAATTTTGTGACTTAAAACAAAACAATAAGGCCTCAATACTTTTCAATCATTTTCTTCATAAATCCATACATATTTCTTCAAAACTAATTTCCGTTTCATAAAATCGTTTCCTTTCTTAAAAACACTCCAAAGTAAGCAAAAATTCAAGCTTCCCTCTCTTCTCTCCTTTGACATTTTCGGACGAAGCAAAAAGCAAGAACAAGATTTAGCATTTAGCTTTCTCTCCTACTCACACGTCTACCTCCTTTCTCTCACAAGTTGGGTTGTCTTCCTTCAACATGTAAGAATAAGAAGCTACAACTGAAAATAGCAAGTGATGAAGGTAAGATGATCTTCTTCTTCTCTAAATAATTAGGGTTTACTGTGATGATTGTTTGGGTATTATGGAAAGTAGAAAAGAAATGTGCTAGGTTAAGTGAAATGATGAAATTTGTTGGGTTATGGATTTTCAGTTGATCAGTGTCTGTTTCTTTGGAAATATATTGTGATCTAGTGATCCAATTGAAGTGATTTTTTAGGCATATGAAAATAGACATATAGAGTTAGAATTGTTCTGAAGAACTCAAATGTTAGTTCTGTCTTTAAGAGGGTCAAAATATGACTCGAAGTTAGTTCTAGAATTTTGTCCATGTTGGTGTAGGGTTGATGTTTCCCTGACGAACAGTGTCTTCTTAAGTGAAGATATCTTGAGTTGTAGGTCACCAAATGGAGTGATTTTAGGGGAATATGAATCTAAACAAGTAGGACTAGATTTGTTATAAAGGTTACCAATTCTAATTCTATTTGGAAAGTCATCAAAATCTGACTCGCTTTTGAATGATGCTTCTGTCTTGTTCTGATGAGTAGTTTGTGAGTTTCTGCTAACCAGTACGTGGTCAAGTAAATATATCTTGATCTATGGTTCTTCAATTGAGGTAACGTTTAATGCGTTTGAAACTAGACACATGGAGCTAGATTTCATATGAAGAAACCTTTTGTGGATCTGCCCATAACGGGGTCAAAACTGGACTCCAAGAGAGCCCTGAAATTCTGCCTTGTATTCTGGTGAGGGTGTGAACCAATTGTGGTATTTTGGAAATATCTCCCAGAATACTGACATTGAGAATGTGATTTCAGTGGAATTGGAATCATGAGACATAGGGGAATAAATGTTGTGAAGGGCTCAACCTTTAGTTCTGGCTATAAGGGGTTGGATTTGTGACTTGAAATGAGTTGTATGCTGAAATCACATTCTCAATGTC
>JANIMX020000281.1:1377364-1389167 GCA_024582655.2 Erythroxylum kunthianum | reverse complement strand
CAAAAGGTGTTTGTGAGTGTTGGCAATTAAGAAATTGAAGAATAAAAAAGATAAAGGTTGAATGAAGGTGTCACCATCGTGACTCCCATGTCACAATATTGACAGAGGTTTTCTAGGCTCAACGTGTTTAGTCCTTCTGACATTTCGGGACTATTTTTGGAACAAAATTAAGTAGGAAAACCTTATAAAGAACCCTAGAAACCTTAAGAACTATTTAAGAACAAGAAAAAACACACCAAAAAAATGCATCAGCCATTGAATCAAAGTGGATCAAAGTGGGGAGATCAAGAAGAAGCATCAAAAAATTCACGCATTCCAGATCAAGGCGTTAAATAGTTTTTTTTCTTTTTTCCTTTTAGTTTCTTTTGTTATCCTTTATGTATAGTTGGATTTCTAAGATGTTTATCATGTTTATGGATTTCTAAGCTCAGATTAGGATTTATTCTGGAATTGTTTTGTGACTTTAATTATTGTTGAATGCAATACATATTCTGATGTTTGTGATAATTGTGCATGCTTATACTTGACAATATATTGAGAGAGCGAGTCAAAAGTAATATGAGTTAGGTTTTGCAACGAGAGTTGGTAACTTAACAAACCCCAATTATCAAATTAACAATCATTCGAAGAGAGATATTTTTTGAGGAATTAATTAGCCAATAGATAACTTCAGATCTAATTGAATAGGTTTGTGAATTGAGAGACTCTAAATCTGGTATTTTCATATTCAATTAAGATTAATTGATTAGGTCTTGAGAGAAGAGTAATCTATACCTTAGGAAATCTAGGATCAAACACATAATTGGGTCATCAATAGTTAAAGAAACAAAATAAGAATAGAATAAGTCTTAGGTATTCAATCTTGATCAACCTAGAATTTTATTGGCAGCTCGTTGTTATTTGTTTGTTTAAATTGCTAGTCAGTGCATTATCTTCGTAGGAACGATAACCTTATATACTACATGATACGATCCGTATACTTACGAGTATTGAGGGTTTGCTACTATTAGGTATAAAACTTAGCTCAACACTTATAAGAAATCAAGCCTAGATCTAATCCTTTTGAACTATGCTTTAATTCCTTAAGCTAAGGGGGGAAATATGTAGGGAAATAAAGCACAAAATTAGGAATGAAGAAGACATAAAATTTGGAGAAAACTGGCATGGTCGAAACAAGTACCTCCTGAGCTATCCTTTTATCATATGGCTTGTCATTACTTAGCACTCTGGACAAAATAAAAGGCTCCCATAACCTGAATCACATACGCAAACTCTGCAATACTAAACATGAAAATAAAGATCATCTTTTCTTTAAATGTCGCTAGTTTAAAGGACTTTAAATGCAAATTCTGGAGCTGTATAATCTCCACTATAATGTGAATGATTGGGAGAAGATAATTAGATGGCCTCCAAAATGAAGTTACCAGAGAAAGATGATTGCAACCTCTTTTAAGTTAACTCTTAGCTGTGGAATTTATGTCATTTGGAGAGAAAAAGAATGATAGAATTTTTAATAGCAAAATTCAAGAAAAGAGGAGCTTTATACTAAGCACATCATCTTGGATAAGGGAAACCATCTAGTCCTTCATTGATATCAGGCTTCTAATAGTGCGTATAGCTAGAAGATGGAGCTTGGAACAATAAGTGCTACCAAATGAGGAATTACAACTGGATTATGTTGCTGAGAAAGAAGTTGGTTAAGTGGAAAATACTGGTAGTGTAAGCTGATATTCAAGTCGACATTTTGAGCTCTCTACATATACATATCTCAAGTCCTATTCCAACATAAATCAAAAGCAAATGTGGATATTTCCACCTATTCGATGAGACTTTTAGTATGTCAACTGCAAATCAGAAGATCGTATCGGTATAAAATTTGGTTTTGATACGATATCGGTCAATACATAGAACTATTTCAGATAATTTTTTAAATTTATAAAATGATCCTTGAACTTTTTTTAATTACAAAATAGTTACTTATACTTTATAATTTTACAACCTTAAATTTTAAATAACAACAATTTATAATATATATAAAAAAAAGATAATTTAATCAAGTTACTAAATAAAAAATAAATATATTATATTATGGATACTTATAACTTAATTGTGGCTACATTCAACGTCTGAATGCTAATATAATAACTACAAATAGTTAGGCAAATGTGCCATAATGTCTTGATTCTCATTTTCCACTTCATCTTACTAACACTTTGAAACCTACATGCATAAATAATTTCTTTAATAATTAAACTTATTTTTTGTATATTTAAAAGAAGAAGAAAAAACATTTCTGCGACAATAAGATTTCTCTATAAAAATGAGTGGTTGCCGATTGGCATAAGATCTCTCTATAAAATAGAATCTTAGCAGCCTCAATAAACCAAAACCTCTGATCCAGGCCGCTTACCTAAACCTCCAGAATTTTGGAATATCACCCTGCTAAGTTTGTTGTATAAACCACAAATACGATCTCAAAATTACCAGAGGAAAGTACACCAAGCAACAAATAAACTTCTCCTATGTAGGTGAACTTGCACGATCATCTGCACTCGGGCTAGCTTGTCGCTTGCTATCACTAATCTTACGCTTTAAAATTTCCTTAATCTCTGCTTCTTTCCTGTCTACAAAATCAATCAAATCCTTGAAGCTAGATGCGCGTAGTGAGCGTCTAGACCTTGCTGGTTCAATTTCTTCCACCTCTTCCTCGCCGCCACCCTCTGGAACAAACCTACGGTACTGAAACATGACCTTACAGAAGAACATGGTGAGAGCAATTAAGCATGCGATCCCACAGATGAGGAAAAGTCCCCAGAAGCTCTTCAGGGAAAGTCGGCTATCCTCATCTTGGCCAATTTGCATAGAACATTCAGTATGTGTCAGCCATTTGTTATGGATCTTTTGGAGGTCACCATTTTCTGATAGTTGAAGGATGGCCGTTGACAAATCAACTGCAAGGGGAGAGTCCCGCTGAAACGCCTGCAACAAGACAATTTAAAATGTGATGGCTTCTCAAAAGAACTTCAACAAACCATTCATCGTTATTCAAACACCACAATTCTTCTTTTGCCCATGTGATGGCTCATCATAAGCAGTAAATTCTGACAAAAAAAGTATTACATCTATAATTTTAGCTAAAAGGATAACACACGAAAATGAGTAAGAAAGTTCTTCAATTATATATAAGTAATTGGACATGGAATGACTGTAAGAAATCTGATAGAAGCTAACAGGTGCACATAATAAACATCTAATTGAAGAATATATAAGAGAAATCATGAACTCAAATGATAATAAAAGGTGTAGGAGTATCAGCAATTGCAATTATAAGTAGGTTCTTGTCAATGCTAAGAAAATTACAAAAGTTGTCTAAATAGTCGAGAAAATGATGGAATTCAACCACAGAAGTTTGTTGAGGAGTTTTAGAGGAGACACAGCTTGTTACCAGCAATAATCAACACAAGAAATAAGATGGTGAATATCATGCTGTATGTGATAACAATGCACAAAACATCAAACCCATACACTCATGCAAACATGAAAGAACAGAAAATGTAGAATGTACTCTTGTTATGGCTTATACTACTGAATAAAATTTGGTAAACCATAATAGGATTTGTTTTTGTTTCCAAAGTGCGAAAATAAGATGCAACTAAGAAGAAGTATGGAATCAAAAGCCCAGACAAGTTTGCATACTCTGCCCTTGTTTCCTTGGAACCTAAACTGTAGCTTATCTTCATTTCCAACATCTGGCATCACTATGATTCAAGGTTATCTTTTAAGGAAAATTCAAATTGTATCTAAAAGTTTCTGAACCACCCTATTTTCTGAAAAGAAGCACCACAGCAGTAGCAACACGGAAATGTATATCAGTCGTATAATGGAAAGTTAAACATTTGGTACTCACAAATCCCCATCCATTTTTTGTGAACTCCTGCCCCACAGTCCTGAATTTACAATTCGTGTTTGATAAAAAGAGTTCAATGTAAGGAAGCTCATCAACAATTGCAGCCACCCCTCCACTCTTTGGTCCACGTTGAAGAGCATCAAAATATTCATCCTGATTTTTCAGTTTTACAAGCCTGGATTCTGCAATGTTGAGCTCATCAATCAGGTACTTCCATGCAAATGATCCATCTTGAATTCCAATTGGTTCATTACTTGAGATCAAACTGTCAATGCCTTCAATTCGAGATGTTAACTGTTGCACTGTGAGGATTGACGTCAAACTAGCAGTATAGCTTGAATTGATGATCAGCACAACAAATAGCCATATGATCAACACCAAACGTCCTAAAGTGCTCACAGTATTCTCCCCTACATAATGCCCAAGCAGCAGAGAAAATTAGGAATTTCTGCTTGAGAATTTATTTGATCAAGCAAATACAGAATGCAGAAGATCAGGCTTAAATCACGTACTGTGTGAAAAGAACATGGTTGAGAAACTAAACCTGCAAGATGAAAAATACAATCGGTCAGATTATATAACACAGTAGCACAATTCTTAAAGAAATTATAAAAGCCTTCAAAAGTAAGATATCAAGTAGACATCCTCTATGTACACAGTATTTAACTATTACTAGAACTTAAGCACTACCATGCACCACTGCATATGATCTATATATAAAAATCTTTTGGACCAACAATAGCATCTTTAAATATGCTACAGAAATACATGTTGAGGATCCATTGCAACTTCAGTATTCACCACATTTCCTTTTTATTAGTTTGTCAATCAAGAAGCAAGTGGAGATTTTTGGGAACCCATGCAACGTCAAATCTTATAGCATATGTGCCCTAAAACAGAGTTTGAAGTAGGAACCTTTATGCTCAGACAACAATTAAAGACTACACAAGATGGCACATTCTAATAATAAGGAGCAATACTGACCATAATATCGTTATCAGCTGTTGGCTTGGTGGACCTCGGAATTCATGATTGATACCGTGCTCAAGAATCCATACTACAGCTCCCACGAAAAGAAAGAAAGCACCAGTGACACACCACATTTGGAAAGTAAATGGCTTAAGGAAGGACCAAGGGCTAGACTTTTGCTCCTTGACAACAGCAACTACAACAAGTCCAGATTCCATATAAGGCTGCGTAAAGTCTACAATTTTTGTCCTATTTGTAGTTATTGTGACATCCCCTACAGCTGCATCATAATTCTTGAAAAGGAAGAGAACCAGAGAAAATAGCACGGCATTAGCACCTGAGACAGTCTAACAAAGCCCCAGAAGAGATTACAGTTGACATCAACAATAGATACAAGATACTCACATTTTCTGCAACTGCATTGACAAGATCATTGTACTCCGGATTCCTTTGACCATCTCCATATAAAATATAAGTGCGTGGGACAGGATATGCAAGCAAATTTAATGCTGCTTCAAATACATCAATGCAGTATCCTCTGACACCTGGGGGATTCTTGTCTTCAGCAACAAATTCTTGGTAACTCACTCTGTTGGGCACCGCAATTCTTAGAGATTTTCCATTGTATGGAAATACCCATCCTCGAGGAACATTTGAAGTTTCACCTGGCCATATTATCGTGTAAAGATGTTGATCGATTGCAGAAATGTTGGGCAGCTTTCCATATAATGTCTCTGGAGAAACAATTGAAAGACCAGAGAAATTTGACCAATAACCAACCCTGCGGGTACCTGTTCCCCCAATGTTAAGAATTTCATATGCTGGATGAACTACATTCTTGTCTGAATCAAATTGAACCTGACCACTTACACCTGTGAAATTCATTCCAATAAGTGTCTGGAGTAACTGCTGGCCTCCATCAAAAACATGCAGTGATTGCAAGTTCAATGAGCTTGCATTTGTGTTAAGCAACTTTGGATCTTTAGAGTAAGATATACTTCCACCATCTTTGAAATAAACATGAAGAGCACGAGCAACTAACCATACTGAATCATAAGCATAAAGAGCATAGGTATTGAACCCAGCAGGTCCAGCACTCTTATATTTTAGGTTTTTCCATCTAGACAAGAATTTCTTTTTGAGTTTGGTATCTGGGGTGTAATGTCGAAGAGCAACAACCCCTTGTAATTGATTCATTTTGTCAAGATCAGCTGGTTCTATTGAATCTAAAAAAGAAGGAAGCCAATCTGTAGCAATCCAAACATAGCCACTGGTCATCATTTTAAGACTCTTAGCAACAGAAAAGATGGACAAACCAGAATCAGGGTTTACATGTACAACATAAACCCGAGACTCCATCAGATTTACCCCAACTAACAATTCATTGATTGCACTATTTGATGCTCCAGGTGTAAAAGCAGCCTTGTAAGATATCTTTGCACGTTTCTTAGCCAAGGCATCACCCAGTACAGATATCCCATTTCTGCCATAATCATCATCTACAAAAATGGCAATTACCTCTCTCCATCCAAAATATGTGACTAAATCAGCAATTGCATACATCTGAAAATAGTCATTCTGGGTGGTGCGCAGGAAATATGGATACTGCAGTGCAGAAAGTGTGGGGTCTGTTGCAGCAAATGACAACAGTGGCACACGAAGTTCATTAACAACATGGGATATGACATGAGCTATCCCAGAAGATTGGGGGCCAATTGCAGCAACTACGTCATCTTCCATCAGCTGCAAAGCTACATGGCAAGTAAGCTTCCATCAAAATCGTTGCTATGTTCTTCTCACTATGGTGAGAAGAGGAGATTAAGCAGTATTACTTTAACATTTAAGACAACAACTTGTACACGTCCTGCTACACAGATAGGAGTTAGTAGACACTGATTTACTTGAAAATTTTGTTCTCTTTACTATGATTTTAAATGAAGTCCTCAGTCCCTACTACTTCTAGTATAAACACAATGCATGAACTTTAATTTCTTTTGCACGTTTATAAATGAGTGACACGGATCTCTTCCAATTCAAGATTCTCTTTGTAGCCAAATAAAGTGAATTTTATGAGATCACAAATCATACCAACACAGTATAAAACTCTTCCCAAATTTTTCGTGATGGTCAAGACTCGCATAAGCAAATAAAGCTACAAAATAAGAGCTCAGCTATAATGCTGTCAGAATCACAGTTCATGGATACAATTATTAATCATCTGGAAGTTGAATAGGAAAGCCCATTACATAACTGATGCTTCTATACTGAATGGTAAGAGGAAACTGCAATGCAGACCACAAGCAAAATATCAGAATAGTATGAATGGAAGAGAAAGGTAAAGGCTGAAGCAACAGGGAAGATGAAGAAAAAGACACTTCCAAATTAACATATGAAAATTAAGTGTTTCAGTGGCAGCTGGTGTTTTCTACCACCAATGCCTAACAAATGTATGCAAAACCAGAAGCCCTGTGAAGAAGGCGATTCTAGAATATGCTTCAAGGTTTGAGTCTCACAGGATTACCTTCCATGGTTCCAAGAAACCCACTGCAATTAGTGTCATGGTAAATAACATTCAATTTCGTCCCAGAAAGAATGCTGGAATCAGAATTTACATCTTCAACTGCAGCTGCAATTGCTGGCTTCGCTGCTCTTCCAATAACTGAATCAAAAGTAAACAGAGCTCCTATATTCACACTATTTGGCCTAGAAGAAGCAGCACTTGCATTTCCAGCCTTACCCATAACTTCCATGGGCACACAAATGCCAAGTATCAATAGCATCAGCATTCTTGGGAAGAGTACTTTAGAGCCACGCCTGTCAATCTTCAAGATACCCATTTCTATCAAAGCCCTCGATCGACTCCACTTCCCGCACCCCACAACCTAAACACAAAAACAGGAATCAGCAATGATGTTATTACCAAAATGAACACCAACAACCTGACCACTCTGCACTTAAACAATATAGATTCTCTCTCACTTGGGTACAAGATTACTTTATCAACAAGTAGTTATCGACGTACGTAATATACAACAAATAATTCTACAAATCTTCAAGAGAAACAACAATAACCAACATGGTGTATTCAGGAACTCACTTATATTTTACTCTCCATGAGTGTCGACAACTAACCACTAAAATATACACAACATGTTGAAGAAGAATATTTAAGGACATGAAGGAAGGCGTGCAAGGATAAATAAGAAAACAAGAAACCAATAGAGACTCTGTGCGAGAGTCAGCGTAGACCTGGTTGAAGCTGACCCTGAAACCCAATCGGAGTAAAGAAAGTCCATGATAAATAAAATTGAGTACAAACCACTAGAGTAAACAAAACATAAAATCTTTCACACACGCCAGAAGAAAAGGAGAGTTCCAAAGTTGAGGAACAGTTTTGCAAGCTCAAGTAAAGAATGATTCTTTTTTGTTTTCTTTGGTTTAAATTGTCTCGCAGCAAAAATTCTTTCCTAATCTAAGCATTCTACATAAAGTAAGCATTATTGTATACTAGTGTGCGGGTGGGACCAAAAGACAGTGACTTATTCTGCAAACTGAATCCTTGCGAGATGAGAAAGCTGCGGTGATTAACCCTTTGCATGTCTCGTATTCAGCCGGTTCATATTCTCGAAAGAGATAAAGCAATTGATTGATTGCTTCATCACGTGGGTCCATTTACAAAGTGTGAGAAACATGTGGTTATTGTTTGTGCATCAAGCTTGTTTAACATTTTGGATTTAGCTCCACCCTAATTATACATATCCCATACTTCAACCATAGTCTGTCCTTTTGGATTCTTGAATGTTTATAAATGCTCTTTGTACCAGCAACAACGACCCAAGTTATAAAATTATTCAGTACAAGTTTCATCTAATATTTGTGGTAGGCATGTGACTGGAAGCGTGGATGTTGGCTCAAATTATTCTTTTGTGAATGAAAAAGTAATAAATTTAAGTTAATATTTGTATATAATTAACATTTTCAACTTAATTTAAAAAAATTAAATTTATTGTCGTTCATTCATTAGCTGATCTTGGATATTTACTTTGGTTAAACAGTTAAATTCTTCGTAGGAATCTTATGATTAAGACATTCTTGGTCCCACAGCATATAAACATCACTGCTTAAGGGAGACCCTAATTAATAATGGCATTAATTGATAAACACGAGCCTTATTATTTAGTCATTTTACGGAGATATAGAACACGTTCAATGTATTATGCCAAAAGTTTCAAATTAGCAGACAGATTTACTTATCATGTCAATCACATTTAAGAAACTTTATATTTCTAGCTCTCAGTAGCCAACAAGTATTTCTTAGTCATAATCATGTTGTTGAACCCAATGAAGATGATGAAACTTTAGTATTTACCTCTGTATGGATTAATTATATTTTATTTATAAGTTGAAGTTTTATATTTATGAAATATATTTTATTCTTTTTAATGCTGATTTCACGTGTGGAGTTTTTTGAAAACTTGTATATGAATGGACTGTAACTTTGATATTAGGAGTCGAATAAGGTACTAGTTATGAACTTTCATAAATCCTTGGTGTTAGGTTTCATCTTTTCATGAATTTTAAAGATCTTAATTTGTTCTTTTAAGTCTTAATTCAATAGGGATCATGGTTAATTGGTTTAAGAAAGGTTGATTGTAACAAGAGCAATTCACTACCTTACAAAGTTTTATTGGTCTAGCCTATAAAAACTTTTTAATAAATTAAATCATGAATACAAAATTAATACTAAAGAGACTCTTATCTAGAAGCTTTTTAAAAATGATGATAGAATAAATTACTCAAACTTCAAACTCTAGAATGAAAAATATTATGCAATTACACTTAGATTCTTAAATAGCTTTTAATAAATCATGTATTCTATAGAAACAATTTCAAAAACACAAACATTAAAAAATAATCCTAAATCTTAGGTTTTATCCAAGGAAAATATTAATGTTAATGATCATTAAGATGAAAGGGAAAGAAAATATTTAAGATGGGGTAGCTAGTTACAGTCAAGGATGGTGTTTTTCAAATAAATAGTAAGTTATCTAAGGTTTTGGGAGGCATAAAAAAGAAGGAAAAAGAAAGAGGGCTTTAAATCATATATATTGATCTACCATTTATGGGCACTGGTTGACAATTCTTATTGACCAAATTGACCATAAATTCACTATAACTTTATTTTCTTCCCTGAGCGAGACATTTGTCAACTAAAGCTTTGTATTGGTTGACCATTAGGGCATTGTGATCAACCATTCATTTAACAAATATTCTTATATACTTACTGGCAAGAAAATTTCTTAGGTGATGAGACATTGGTCAACCACTAAGAGACAATGGTCAACCAATATGAGTAAGCGGTTAATCAAAACTTCACTCAAATGATAAAAAAAAATCATTGTATACGAGATTTTGGTGATTTTTAAGAACATTGGTCAACCTTGCTATGATATTAGTCGACCAGTATAACCTAAAGACATGCAACTCAAATCCAAAACTTAATTTAAAACATTAAAGCATTTAATAAGTCATGATAATATCAATCAAGGACAATCATAAGCATTAAAGAGACCTTAATCATATAGGATCATTCTTAATTATCTTCTAGTAGCCTCATTCATTAGTTTAGTAAAACTATTGCCCAATTAGTCTAGTGTATCAATAAATTATAACTTGATATCCCTATCTACACATAATCTCTAAGTCTAAGTGCTAATTTTCATATTATAATCCTAAAAAAATTGTTTAATCCCTTATTCATAGTACAAACTCAAATATTCAACACTAAGGACCGATATTCAAATTGACAAATAAAAGCAAGATGTTACAAATTATAAAACATGATAATATTTGAATGATGATTCTTCTTGAATTTTCATTCTATTGGAAGCTTCTCATCCTTCATATCTTCCTCGTTTGGTTTAATAATTTGTTGTTGAGGAGTGCATTGATGATTATTCTTGTTTTTTTCTAATACTTATATCACCATATTAAAGAATGTTTTCTTAGATACAAAAAGGTTAGATGCCTTAAGATAAAAAGCACTTCAAAAAACATAATACTAAATTCAAATTACTATCTTTACTAAATATCATTTGTTCTTCTTTTTCTGAGAGCCCCACAAAATAAGGCAATCAATGTGTTTTAAACACCTAAATGGGCTTAGGTCCTTAATTGTTAGTCTCTTTCTTTTTAACCCTCACTTTCAAGGATTTGCTTACCATTATTTGTTTGAGAAAAAAATATATCAACATGTTCGCACTTACTAAAAAAATGGCATACCATGTTATATGAGTAATGATGATGCATAAATGCATTGCTTGAACCTCTATGTGTGTATACACAATAAGGTATCTTCCTTTGGATAATAAAGGTGTTGAACATTCTCCTGAGGTAGTAAAAACTTCCCTTGAGTGTATTGAATTCTAGGCCTAGATTGTGAGCCATACATGACCATATGTGTCACACCCACATACCCCCTGTGAGGATACGCGGATGTCACAATGCATACACACACATTCACAACATTTTACACACTTACACGCAGCGGAATACATACATACTTACGCAGCGAAAAATAATTAAACAAAAGAGCTTGGTCTAACCACTTTCATTAAAAATAAAAACTTTTATACAACATGTTCGGCTCTTAAGGTCATTTATAAAAAGACACAAAAAAACAAAATCGAAAGACAGACAGACTACTGTGTTGGCCTCTGCGATCCGGACGTCACCGTCTGAGCCTTACCTCGCTCCTGACCTACACGGAGAAAGCACTCCGTGCTAAGCTAAAGCTTAGTGGGAAAAATAATGCAAGAAGTGAAAATGGCAGAAAATAAAAGAGGGAAACATATCTCCCAACACATGCATATTTTTACAAAATATTAACACGTATTAAAAGCTTCACATAATACGAAAACACAAACC
>JANIMX020000281.1:1350393-1361212 GCA_024582655.2 Erythroxylum kunthianum | reverse complement strand
ATTCATTTAATATCATTGTGGTAATCCCCAATCCTGGAACTTTCTCCATAATCGAAAAACCCAATTTATTTAATTTGCTTTTTGTTATTAAATTTCATTTTAATTATTTCTTAGTTAATTTCCGGTTACCAAATTCACTCAATTTCCAAATTAATTCTTTCTTGCTTAATTTAATTGAATTTTTAGATTAAATAGTATTCATAACATAGTCCCTGTGGATTCGATATTTTACTACTTGACGACCCAACCGTACACTTGCGGATTGAGCGCATCATATACTTATATGCCCTCATATACAGTTACTTTCAAAATACAAGATATTTTCTTTTGTATCAAGCTCTATAAAGGTTGTCTACGTCTTAATTTATTTACAAAGGCCATTTTTGCCATAGTCATATCTAAATGATGACTTCTAGGATAATAAACTTTAAATAATCCCTAAGGCTTTCCTTAGGTATTTGTGTTACAAAAATTAAATATGTTGAATCTATCTATCAACACCCATTTCTTACAAAGTGGGATACATATATGTTATTAAGCGATTGGAAATACACTACCAAAGCATATTGTAGGTTTTGATACTATCATTGGATTAAACTTATATTATGGAGAAGAAAGCCTTGCATATCATTGTGTCATATGCCTTATATAAATCCATAAGTTCCTTATACTTATGGACATGATTAATGAGATTCTATATAATATAAGTATCAAGAGTTAGGAGTTTAAACATCTTTATTAGTTGTTTTTTCAAGGCATTAGGTGTTAGGGGGCTATCAGCGATGGGTTAAATCCCCAAGTATGATATTCTTATGGGAAAGGGACAGCAGAATTGATCAAGCACCCTCAAATGGTAGTTAAAAGGTATATGTTTGCTATCTTTCTTGCATTCATAGGTTACATTTCAATTATAAAAACGAGTTTAAGGGAAGGGCTGCATTTATAGGATCAATGGAAAAGATTACTTTCTTCAGTCATGGACGAGTTGCTTCCTTCATTCATAGAGCAACTTTCTAATTGAATATTCTATATATTTCCTTGATGAAAAAGCTCAAAGTAAAGAATAACTCAAATATGAATGTCATGTCTTTGTTACCACAAACGATGCCAAATAATATTGATTGAATTTAGAGTGGCTTGCTTGATGATTTGGCTTATCTGGGATGCACACTTTCTTTAATAAATATGCAAGGAAAATAATTAGAGTGTCATAGATTCTTCTAGTAATATTGCTCTGACACTTAAGTTAGTAAAACAAGGAGTGTACATAATTAAAGTAGGAAAACTTTTTGTAAGCCTATTGATATGTATACCTTTTCTATGATACCTCCTTTTATGTAGAAGATAGTAGACATGTAATAGAATTCTTAAGTAAAACTTGAGATGAAGTAGTATTTGTGATAATTAATATCCTTTTTTAATTCTTGAGTTAAGATAATTTTTTGTTATCCTTATTTTAAAAGTGATAATGTATATTATGATTGAGATCATCTTTAAGATTAATAGAAGTGTAAAAATAGTTAAGTTGAACATGACATAATTAATTCTTTAATGGCTTTTACCTTTTGTGTTACTTTATTAGTCTTAACATTTTATGATTTTCTTCTTTCCTATATCTTAACAAAGATAGATTTTATCATTCGTTAAGATTAAAAAAAATTATATTTAAATTGATTATTTCTTAATTAAGTCGCTTTTGAGTAGTAATAAAATTTTAACTAAACCCTTTAAATTGAAATAATAAGGTTGGACTTAATTTGATCAAAATTACATTCTAATAGCTTTAATATGAACAGTACGATTTAGCTCATATCTTACAAATAATATTACGACGCACATACACTACATAACTTTATACTCAAGTAAGGCGTAAGTAGGCCTCCTCTACCACCCAATGCGTTGTTGTACGGGTTCTTCACGAGGGCCTAATCAATCAACTAATAACCAATCCACCATCTCTATTCGTCATCGTGTTCTCGACGGGTTAAGATATTGATCGAATTCTTAACCTGACATGACCCAATAAGACATGACCCCACCATATCCTGAAGAAGGACAATTTGGTCAAGGTAAAATTACTGTGCATGGTGTAGCCCACTCTTCTATTTTTTCCTTTATCAGCAAGCGGAAAGCTGCTAACTGAGTGATACTCAGAGCTGCTCTTCTTCGCAATGACAATGGCTTCTTCTATCAGCTCTTCCTTTCAGACAAGGTGCAACTCCAACTTATGCCTTCTTTTCTTCTTCTTGTTCTTCTCAATTACTCCTTTCCGTGCTTTGCTGTGTGTAATTTCACATCTCTTTCGTTGGCTGTGTCTGGGTCACCGAAATGATGGTTTATTACTTCCAAGGTCAATAATTCTTCTGGGTTTAATGAAAGATTAGGTGTTTGTTCAGCTGGATGGGTTGATAAGAGTTTGATTTTCATGTATGCCGAGATTTAATATCAGAATATTTGTTTTTCTTTTTGTTCTCAAAGTTCTTGGTTCTGTTAGATATGATATCTGCAAGTGTTGAAAGAAATTTTGTACTTTGTTAAATTACGTTAAATTGACAGAAGCATTTACCGAATGCTGGTTGAGAATAACCTGGAAATGGGTTTTGCGTGGTTTATCGATTTATTGGCGCAAGATGATGATTTGTGTCATATTTCTAAGGTGAACGATAAGGTCCAGCTGAGTCATTTTTTAATGCTGACCACAACATGAGCTTGTCCTAAATGAGCCTTTAGCTTTGAGATTTGTCCTAAATTAAGCTGCTTTTGATCTCATTTTGCTCAAACCTGTCTCATTTGTTAAGCAAGCCTTACAGAGAACCTTACTAGCTTGTTTATCAAATGAATTGCCCCTTACAAAGTTAAGTTTTCATTTCCTTTAAACAGTATATTGTTGATGCAAACTTCAAAACAATTTCAATACTACTAACCACTGAGCTGCTTTTTAGTATGTGGATCGAGGGGCATTGGTCATACATTTTTCTATCAACAAGTGTGTATACCAATTAACAGACTATTATGGTGGGAAAATGTGTTTGTGGTCATTCATGTGGACTTCTGTTTACTGATGTAATTGCATGAAAGCAGTGAAAGCCTCACATTTGGTATAATGCTCGTCGTGTCCTGTTTCAGCACTTTGAGATCAGTGTTTTTGGGTGAGAGCAGTAGAATCCCTACTCCTAACTTCCCTGTAGCTCGCATTGGCTTTTTGAGAAAGACCATAGAATGTAAGGAGTCCCGCATAGGAAAACATCCAATTGAAGTTCCATCCAACGTGACAGTTACATTGGAAGGTCAATATCTAAAAGTAAAGGGTCCTTTGGGAGAACTTTCAAGGACTTATCCACGTGAAGTCAAGATTGATAGGGAAGAGAGTGGATATATTCGGGTTAGAAAGGCACTGGACACTAGAAGGGCCAATCAAATGCATGGACTTTTCAGGTAAATGCTTCTGTCCTTTGGTTTTAAACTTTATTTACCACAACTTCTTTTGTCAAAATTCTCTTGATAATAGACACAGCTTCAGCATATATTGCCATCATTATTGTTAGATGCATCTGAAGTTCCTGTTGTCGTGTTTGGTCATAAAAGTATTCTTTTCTTAACTACGTCTCAATGGTTTTCTAGTGTACATCTTAAGGGGTACTACCTGGGGGTTCTCCCGTTACAAAACAAGAAATTATTGTTTTTCCTATGACTTACTTCCTGTTGAAGAGTAATTTGATCTAGATACATGAATGTTTAAAGTCTAGATACATGAATGTTTAAGTACATTGTTAGGAATTTAATTATGTTCATGTATGTTTTTGAGTTCATGTATGGCTTATTTATTTGGGTTCATTAATGGGTTCATATGAAGAGTCATTTTTGTACCTATAAATACCTCTTTGTACTTGAACTAAAATCATTCAAGAGAAATACAACATTTGCTTCTAAACAATTCTCTCCTCTCCAAACCTCCTCATTTCTCAACACTTCCTTCTGTTTTCTGTAAACAATCTCTTTAAAGTGATTTTTTAGTTTCTTTGTGGATTTATAATTTCATGATTTACATGAGAAAGGAATGTGAGTATATATAAATTTTCACTTCCATTCTTTTCTTTTACTCTGCACTTGACAAATCACTGGCTTAAATGCTTACACAAATCAATGGTCAGGACACTTACAGACAATATGGTGGTGGGAGTATCAAAAGGATTTGAGAAAAGACTTCAGTTGGTTGGTGTTGGATATCGTGCCATGATAGAAGGGAAAGACCTGGTTCTGAGCCTTGGATTCTCTCATCCAGTTAGGATGGCAATCCCCGATGGCTTAAACGTAAAGGTAGAAGAGAACACGAGAATCATTGTGAGTGGACATGACAAGTGCTCCATTGGTGAATTTGCTGCTTCCGTTCGGAAATGGAGACCACCTGAACCATACAAAGGTAAGGGAGTGAGATACGCCAATGAAGTTATAAGATTAAAGGAAGGGAAAGCAGGGAAGAAGAAGTGATTAATGCAATGCAAGCTTTTGTTTCAGATTTGTGCTTGTTCATATGTGCAGACCATATGGATTATGAATTTGCTGTGTTACTGACATTGACTTATTGAGTTGACAAGCAATTAATTTTTCTTTTCTTTTTTTGGTTGTTTATTTGTTATAATGATTTTTTTTACAGAACATGTGGATTTATGTGCTATATTTAGACAAAACTTAACATATGGCACAATTTCAGGAAACATCCATCGTCGCTTATCGTTCTTATTTAACTTATAACTAACAGGTGAATGCCTTTGGTGCCCAATTTAAAATTTTATGTAGTATGATAATGGATTATGGATACAAGATCCTTTTCACCTTTAATTATATTCTCATGTAAAGTTTTATGGAAATATGATAAACTTAAAAATGATTTTAGTATTATTGTCAGAATATACATGCAATAACTGAATGTGATCAAAAATTTCCAGTATTATATACATACAAATGCGATATTCAGATGTAATCAGACAGGTATGGTTGAGAATTAAGTTACATTTCAGGGAGTTTATGCAAAGAAACACTTCATCTGCGATTGTTGAGGGTCCGTCAGGCACTTCAATCGAAGCTCCATATGAAAATACCATGTGGTACTTGCATGATTGATTTTCCAGTGTTTGAAGGGGTGAATGTCAAAGGGTGGATATAAATATCTGAACTCGAATAGTACTCTTGTTGAGCTAAAGCTATGAATTACAACCATGCATCTTCAAGGCATGGCTCAATAGTGGCATCTACTGTGTTTAAAGAATAGGCTAAACTCAGGAGCCATTGATCTGGGGAAATTGTGTGTTAGCTTTGACTCGTAAAAGTTTGGAGAACAGATTCGAAGACTGTTGGCGATTTCAAACAATATTATTCTAATAAGTTCAATAAGTACTTTAATCGATTATCTCTGTCTAAATCATATCTGATTAGATTATTTTCTATGGGATTGAAACCAACTGATCTCCAAAACATTACAGCAATCCCATGTGTTTTCCAGGAAACAAGAAGCTGTGGTTACAGCCTATTTCTTAGTAAGCCAAATATGGGAATTAAATCACGTTATGGAGTGCCTTCATAGGTAGGAGGTTTAACTATTGCAGTAAATACACTCTATATAATCATGTGGTAAAATCAAACTCTCATGGTGGTTTGTTTCCAACTCCTTGCAATCAAGGTGTCCTAAAAGGAGCTCTGATGGGTCAGCCAAGGAGAGCAGGCCTCCATACAAGTTTCCATACACCCGAAGGAGGCTTCGTGGGTTTCAGAGAGCAGGCGGGGTTTGATGGGCTATGCACTACCAGGCACTTCAGGAGAATTACTCTTATTTTACTATTTTATGATTTTGTTATAACTAAAGTTGATTATTGTATTTTGTCTGTAATGGGTGAGGTGTCAAGGATGTCAGGTGATGACTAGAAATAGAGAAGGGTCTAAAAGGGATGGGATATACGTGATTTGTGAGTTTGTTATTTGAGGTTGGGGAGAGATACGGCCTCTCGAATGCCGTTGTTGATATCAGTACTCTGTTAACAGCTTTTTTTTAGTAAAGAATCTTCTTATTCCTTTAATTCTTCCTTCTATTTTAGATTCTTCTCTAAATTACATCGCAAAGTTGATAGGTGATCCTATCATTTGGTATCAGAGCCTTAACCACCTCTGTGGGTAATGCCCAAAACAAGAATGGATTCAAGAATAGATGTTAGGTGAAAAATCAGGTCGCAGATCTTAGAGCTGACATGGCTTTAATCATTCAACAAATGAAAGAGATGCAACTACAGATGAGAGAGACACAGTTAAGCGTACAAATGCTCGTGAAGAATCAGGGAATGACCGCAGAGTCTAGCTCGGCTCGATCGAGCATGGTTAATGCATCGGAGCTTCTTAAGGAAAACACACCGAAGGTAACAATTACACCTCAGGAACGAACCTTCGATCGAGATCGGTACCCACGTAAGCTAGAGCTCCCAGTTTTTAATGGAGAAGGAGCGAATTCTTAGGTATTTCGGGCTGAGAGATATTTTTCTATAAATCGGTTATCGGAGGCAGAGAAGCTTGAGGTGGTGGGAGTTTGCTTTGAAGGGGAGGCGCAGGCTTGGTTGAGATTTGAAGAACGACAAAAGGCTTTTGTCACTTGGGAGGAGTTGAAATCACAAATGTTACAGAGGTTTGTTGGGTTGCAAGATGGTTCATTGCTCCACCGATTCTTCGCAGTGATACAGTTGAACATGGTGGCTGAGTACCGGGCTCGCTTTGAGTACCTGGCTGCTTCCATAGGGAAGATGGAGGAGGAAATGTTAGCTGCGGTGTTTGTGAATGGACTTAATGAGAAGTTACAAGCCGAGTTACTTGTGTTTAATCCCATAGGATTGAAAGAGACCATGGAGGCCGCTAGCCAGATTGAAACCAAAAACCAAATATTATCCTCTACAACCCACTCAAAACACAGTAAAGAGCCCCCTTCGTTCCAAATGAAGGTTGATCCAAGAACCATCTCTTGGACTCCCATGAAACTCATTTCCTCCACTTATCCTAACCCACTCGTCAACAACCATATATCTCCTCATAATGCCAGAAACTTACCCACACCTACCCCCTCCTATATCAAAACTAACCTACCTGACCACACAAACACACGTATCAGGAGGCTCACGACGGCTGAAGCTCAAACGCGCTGCTAGCAGGGATTATGCTATCGATGTGATGAGAAGTGACTTGTAGGCCACCACTATAAGCAAAAAGAGTTGCATGTTTTGCTTGTCAATGAGGGGGATGTGGGGGAGCAAGAAACAATGGAGTTAGGGACCGAGGAAGAGGAAAGAGTGGAAGGAGTAGAGTTGTCTCTTAATTCTGTTGTGGGGATTGCTGAACCTCGCACACTGAAATTAAGGGGAGAGATTTATGGGATGGATGTGGTTGTATTGATAGACTGTGGTGCTACTCATAATTTCATATCGTCATTCGGTGGTAGAATTGCTACAATTACCACTACATGAGACGGCTCAATATGGAGTGATTATAGGTTCAGGGAAACAACTGAAGGGAAATGGAGTATGTAAAGGGGTTGTTCTGAAGTTGCAGGAACTAACCATTGTTGAGGATTTCTTACCTCTACCCCTTGGTAGCATGGATGTCATATTGGGTCTGAAATGGTTGGCAACCTTGGGTGAAACAAGAGATAATTGGAAGAACCTAATTATGACCATTGAGATAGGGGCAAAGAGTCCTGCTAAAAGGGGACCCTAGTTTAACTAAAGCTACGGTTTCATTGAAAACCATGGTTAAGGAGATTAATCAAGCGAATGAGGGGTTGATGTTAGAACTTTATCAGTTGACAGTGGAAGAAGACTCTGTTGCTCCAATTGTGCCTCCCATAATTCAAGAATTGTTGGCTGAGTTTAGTGATGTATTTGCAACTCATTCAACACTGCCTCCGATTAGAGAACACGACCACGCCATTGTTTTGAAAGAGGGAACAGAACCGGTGAATGTTCGACCTTACAGATATCCACATGTCCAGAAGAATGAAATTGAAAAATTAGTAACGGAGATGTTGACCGCGGGAATAATACAGTCGAGTGTGAGTCCCTTTTCGAGTCTCGTTCTGCTAGTGCGAAAGAAGGATGGGAGTTGACGATTTTGTGTGGATTATCGGGCTTTAAACAATGCCACTGTTTCGGATCGATTTCCAATACCGAATATTGACGAACTGTTGGATGAGTTGTATGGAGCAAGGGTCTTCACTAAGCTGGATTTGAAATCCGGATATCACCAGATACGAGTCAAGCCAGACGATGTGCATAAAATGACTTTCCGCACTCATGAAGGGCACTACGAGTTTTTGGTCATGCCTTTTGGGCTAACCAATGCTCCTGCAACCTTTCAGGCTTTGATGAATTTAGTATTTAAGGGGCTTCTACGACAGTTTGTATTAGTATTCTTTGATAATTTATTGATTTACAGCCCTATTTTAACTGCCCATGTTGACCATTTGCATAATGTCCTAACTGTGATTCGTAAGCATAAACTGTTTGCGAATGTCAAAAAGTGTTGTTTTTGCCAGACTGAACTGGAATATCTGGGCCATATTATGTCTGAGAAAGAAGTGGTTGCTGACCCTCAAAAGACAAAAGTAATGGAGGAGTGGTCTCAACCTCGAAATGCCAAGGAATTATGGGGTTTCTTAGGCCTTACCGGTTACTATCGCCGGTTTGTCCGAGGCTATGGTAAAATCGTTGCTCCTTTAACACAAATGCTCTGAAAAAGTGGCTAGGAGTGGACAGAGGAGGCCACTAGTGCAGTGAATAAATTAAAGTCAGCCATGAAATCAATTCCTATCTTGGCTCTCCCGGATTTCACTAATCCTTTCTTTGTAGAAACTGACGCTTCGGGATGTGGGCTAGGGTTTGTGCTATCTCAACAAGGCTGCCCTATCGCTTTCTTTAGTCAGGCTCTTAAAGGGAGGAAAAGGTAAAAATCTGTGTATGAAAGGGAGTTAATGGAAATTGCAATGGCTGTTCAAAAATGGCGACATTATTTACTTGGGCAACATTTCATTATGAGGACAGATCAGAAGTCGCTTCGATATTTGTTAGAGCAGTGCATGGTTGCCACTAAATATTAGCATTGGCTCACCAAGCTAATGGGGTATGATTTTGAAGTACAATAACGGCCTGGCCCTGAAAATAAGGCTGCTGACACCTTATCTAGATTGCTGACTCATATGGAATTGAGCACCCTCGTTATTCCTTCTTGGATTGATTGGGATAAACTGAGGCAGGAAATACAACAGGACTCTCGGCTCCAAGAAATTGTGGGGGCTTTGACGCTGGATCCTTTGGCTTAGGCAAGTTGGACCTTATCACATGGTAACTTGTATTTTGAAGGTAAACTTGCTATACCGAGATTTTCTGCTTTCATCTTGAAATTTTTAGCTGAGTTTCATACTAGTCCCACTGGCGAACATGGAGGATTTCTTCGCACCTATAAACGAACCTCAGCAGAGCTGTTTTGGGAAGGTATGAGAAGGGACATTAAACGATATGTGGCCAAATGCCCCATTTGCCAACAAAACAAGTATGAATCTTTATCTCCCGTTGGTCTGCTTCAACCTTTACCTATTCCACAAGCAGTGTGGGAGGATGTTTCCATGGATTTTATCGAAGGGTTACCACGTTCTCATGAGTATGATGTTATTCTAGTTATGGTGGATCGACTCAGTAAGTACTCTCACTTTATTTTTCTTAAACACCTTTTTTCTGCGAAGAGGGTGGCGGAGGAATTCATGGCACATGTGGTTAAGTTGCATGGGTTTCCCCAAATCATTGTTTCGGATTGAGATCAAATATTTCTCAGCAATTTTTGGTCCGAATTGTTCCCCTTACAACAATCTCAATTGAAGCGTAGCATGGCCTACCACCCTAAAACGGATGGGTAGAGTGAGGTTGTAAATCGTTGCCTTGAGACGTACCTTCGTTGTTTTGCTAATCAACAACCACGCAATTGGTCAAAGTGGATACATTGGGCTGAGTTTTGTTACAACATATCTTATCATAGTTCCACAAAACCACACCATTTAAGGTGGTTTATGGTCGGTATCCTCCTCCGCTTGTTCATTTCATCCAAAATAGCACCAACAATTCCACCTTGGAGGAGATGCTAGCTGCACGAGACTTAATGATATCTGAACTGTGGGAATAGCTAGAAATAACACAGAATCGCATGAAAACAATGGTTGATAAACATAGCAGATACATTGAGTTTGAGGTAGGGGACATGGTGTACTTGAAATTACATCTGTATCGACAACAATATTTGGCTTCCCGACTGAATGAAAAACTTTCTCCTCGATATTTTGGTCCATTTTCGGTGATACAAAGGATTGGCAATGTAACACCCACATACCTCCTAGAAGGATACGCGGGAGTCACAATCATATGCAAACATACATCCACAATACGCAGCGGAAAAAACAAACATAAGACATACGTCTAGCAGAAATTAGAACACACATACGAAGTAGAAAAGCATAGTCTAGCCACATTTCATTAATAACACAAACTTTATAAAAAAAATAAGTACAAGAACATTGTTCCAAAAAATATACAAACGTATAGATCTTTAAGGCCATTACAAAAATTGTACAAAAAATTAATAAAAGACAGCTGACTTAAAAGTCAGGACTACTCTGCTGGCCTCTGCGATCTGGATGTTCCTGCCTGATCTCTACGTTCCTTTGTACCTACATGGAGGAAAATCCACCGTGCTAAGCTTTCGCTTAGTGGGAAAGTAAAACACAAAAATAGAAACATAGATCGAC
>JANIMX020000281.1:969367-980335 GCA_024582655.2 Erythroxylum kunthianum | reverse complement strand
AAGATTTATACATTCATCAATATTCATATCCTTGCTTTGGAGTATTTTGCTGACTTTATTCACTTTTTGCAAAATTTTGAACCAAATTACCATGTCAACAAGAAAATCAAACTTTTGAAATTCATAATTTGCTAAAAGCATTGCATCACTTATTGTGGTTGCATCAACAATGTGTTTCACCAAATGAAGTAATGCTTCTCTAATTTGAGGAGCTTGAAATCTTACTGCCTTTACACTAGCAACACGACTTTTCCAACGTATATTTGACCATGACTTTAGTGTAAGTCCTTTTCTATTACGATCATTTACAAAAGATTTGAGAACCTCCCACCTTTTTTGTTGAAACATAAAATAATTTATAAATCCGTTGTATCATTCCAAAAAATGATTTAGCTTGAACTGAACTCATGGTCATATCACAAAGTGCAAGATTAAGATAATGACAACCACATGGACTGTAAAATGCTCTGGGATACTACTTTAATACCCTACTACTTTTACATGTGTATTGTCCCTTCATATTAGAATCATTATCATAACCTTGTCCTCTCATATCTTTAAAATCAAGATTCAAAATTTCAAAAACTTATTTTAGTTCAATAAACAGTGCATCCTCTATTGTTTCAACTTTCAAGAATTCAACAAAAAACTCTTCCATTGTTATTGGAGTTGAGGAAACATCAACACACCTTAGTATAAGAGATATTTGTTCTTCATGAATAATATCTAGAGTACAATCAAGAATTATAGAAAAATATTTTGCCACATGGTTCAAATTTTCATCATTCATCATCACATTCTCAAGTAACTTTTCATCAGCATTCACGAAATTTAATTTTTCTTCACTCTTACTCACATTCTCAGGCAAAATTTCATTAGCATTCACAAGACTCACATTTTCATCATTCACCATTACATTCTCAATCAGACTTTCATCAGTAGTTGTATTATCACATAAATTCGGCATTATATTTGTAGGTTTTACATACCTATTCATAAATCCTGTGAGTTTATCTTGTCTTTCTTTTTTCTTCCTCTTCGAGCTTCCTGATTCGTATTTTCTTTTACCCGTCATAACGTTATAAACAACTATATTTAAATCCCTACAAGTAAGAAACGAAAAAAAAAATTCATCACAAGAAGTTGAGATAATTTTGTGATAGTCTAAATTTTTAGTAAAAAAAATAAAATGTAACAAATAATATATGAAGATGAAAAAGAAATTTAAAAAAGAGTGTAATCAAATAATGAAACTCTTACTCGACTCGAGAACTTAAAAAGTCAAACCGAACGAATGAGCTACAAGAATATTTTTCCCCTGCTATTTTAGTGCACTGGCATGCTCAAGCTTTTGCTTTTGGTATAAAATTTTAGGTTACTTTGATTTTAAAAAGTAAAATACTAGTTTACACGTGGATGTATAAATATTTGACAATTTTTTTAATGAAAAAAGTAAAAATATGTTGATGGGCTCCCTCCCTATAAAACACGTTAATAGTACATCCACATTCTTATATATAAATTTTTAAATTCTATTTTTTATAATATTAAAAAATAGGGGGCCTCCTTATAGCTTAGGTGACCTCCCTCTAAAACTGGCTCTGCTCATTCTTTTATAATATTTTTGTAATTGAAACCCTACAATTATTAAATAGTTCCGTTAAAATAAATAAATTCAATCATACAATAAATAAAAGGTGGATATATTAATACAAGCTGATGAAAATCTGTAAATTTATTATATTTATTTGCGGGATCCACGTGACAGACGTTTCATAACTGACAAACCCACTCGTGTAAAATCCCACACTTGAATGGTTAAGTGCACATCCTGCGTGTAACAATTTAAGACCGTCTCCTCTTCTTCCATGTGTTTCTACAACATATCCTGTCTCTCTGCTTCACCGTTCACTTCATATACACCATTTTCTTTTCTCCTTCCACTTTGCACCCTTATTCGCCAATAAGGTGAAAATTTTCTAAATCCTCATTTGGGCTTTCATATTTGATACATCAGATCAATCAACAACTAAGAACGACCCAACATGGCTTTGCATGTTAGCAATGCATGTTTCTGTGTTTTCAGCCAGAGGAGTAGATTTCAGAGGGTTAAAGCTATTGCTTCTGAAGATTTTGCTCCTTCGAAAACTGTGGAGGACAAGGTTAAGTTAGGAGGGTCTGATCTGAAGGTGACCAGGATTGGAATTGGAGCTTGGTCCTGGGGTGATACTAGCTACTGGAACAACTTTGAATGGGATGGTAAGCTACAAAGGTTTTCAATTTCGTATGTGATAGCAAATTAGGAATGAACAAGTCCATAAGTGTAAATTAAGTTCTTAGGTTATGTGTGCATGAATTGCTAATTTAGGAAGCCTTCTCCAGGGAGTTAATACTCCAAAACAGTTTATCCAGGTTTGTGGTTAGTTCTGTATATAGGATCGTTGTACATCCAATTGATTGTTAATCATGTTAGCTCTGAACGTGAAATTTTCGATTATTCAATTTTCATACGAATTTTTACATGCCAGATATAGTATTTTTTTGCAGCTGCAACTGAAGATACAGTATCTACAAATGAAGCTACACGTTACTTTGTCTTCTTTTTCTCTAACTCGATTGGTGAAAACTAAAAATTCCTATTTTTTGACAATAATGTCAGACAGGAAAATGAAGGCTGCCAAGGCTGCTTTTGATACCAGTATTGATTGTGGCATAACCTTCATCGACACAGCTGAAGTTTATGGATCTAGGGTGATAAATTGAAGCTATTTTTCCTTTATATATGTCTCTCATAGAGCAACATCAAAATGATACTAAAACACTTCCATTCTCAACTGTTTACAGTTCTCATTAGGTGCCATCAACTCAGAAACTCTTCTGGGCCAGTATGTTCTCAAAACTTTTCGTGTTTATGGCGTATAGTAAAGAACATTGTAAATTTGGTTGTAAATTTTTTTTCTTTTCTTTGTTACGTAATTGAATTGTTTCTTGAAGATTCATCAAGGAAAGGAAAGAAAAAGATCCACAAGTAGAGGTCGCTGTTGCAACTAAATTTGCAGCTTTGCCATGGAGGCTTGGACGTCAGAGTGTTCTTATTGCCCTTAAGGATTCTCTCTGTCGTCTTGGACTCTCTTCAGTAGATCTCTATCAACTCCACTGGTATGCACTTTACCAGCTTATGAGATGGTCGTGTCTGATTTTGTAGAGGACGATTTACTCACAAACGTTTTGTGCTGGTCTGCAGGCCTGGGGTATGGGGAAATGAAGGTGGTTCATTTCTTGCAACCTTCTTTTACCTGGGAATGGATGCATGGAACTGATAAGATCAAATTTCAATTTGTCGATCTCAATCAATTCAGATTGCATTGAAGCTTTGGTTCATTGAAGGTTCATTTTCAGGGTATATTGATGGTCTTGGAGATGCTGTCGAGAAGGGCCTTGTAAAAGCTGTTGGTGTTTCAAACTACAGCGGTAATTCTCATTTTACTAGTTGCAAAAATCAAAGTATAGGGACGATTAAAAGAAAAAGAGAAACCTTCAAACTGAGTGCCAATTTCATATATTGACTTGGATTTGTCTTCAACATAGAGAGCCGGCTTCGTGATGCATATGAAAAGCTAAAAAAGAGAGGCATCCCACTTGCTTCAAACCAAGTAAATTATAGCCTCATATATAGGGCGCCAGAGGAGAATGGTGTGAAGGCAGCTTGTGATGAGCTTGGTATCACTTTGATTTCCTATTCTCCAATTGCTCAAGGTGAAATCCTTACAGTAATTTTTTCATGCTCTAACATCTCTGCAGTTACATATTTTTATATTAGCGAATTCCTGTTGAAAGTAGTGATTTTGTTGTACATGTGTAAAATATGGTTGTCTAACATGGGGTCCTGAAGTTCAGTATTTAAGTGTAACCAGCCTATTTTAACTTATAAGATGCAACAACTAGGTCTTTCTTTCACTTTCTTCTGTCTGGGGCCATCAGAGGTATGCCAAAGGGGAGATTCTCCTCCCTTTTTGTTAATTCCATGTTTTCCATCCATGGACTTGCTATGAAGGTGCTCCATGTCTAGTTTTGAGAGTTTTTAGAAAGTTTACCCCGGTCTTAGTTGCTGGTAAGCAACACTATGAAGCTGATTATACGACATTGAAAATTTTTATGGCATTATATAATAGGTAACTGTCCATGGTAATTTTATTATTCAGGTCTGTCAAAAGATGTTTCGTGAGATGATTCATGTTCAAGTAGAGTTTAAGTATGTCTTAAATATGGAAGTATTCAGCATAGTTGTTTCTAGCCAGGGACGGACCTACATGAGTGGGTGTGGGGGCAAATGCCCCCACTTACTTGTTAAAAAAAATTTAGGTCCATCCCTGAGTTGTAGTTATTGTCAAAAAAAATTCGGGACCGTCCTTGAGCAAATGTCCCCACTTAAATGAGTCGGCTATATGAATTTTGCTCCACAACATAAAATTCCTAGGTTCGTCCCTGTTTCTAGCTAAGCATAAAACGGCAAGACACAAAACTTCGTATGTTGTTGATGGAATTAGCTGCTTAGCTGCACTTCGTACACCTTCTCAACAATACAGGGTCATGGGGAGCTTGGTGTATTATCTTTCTAATTGTTGTTTTTATGCTGTGGAGCTGATAAATTGTGCCCCAAACTTCCTTTGTACTTGTACAGGTGCTCTCACAGGAAAGTATACACCAGGAAATCCACCTACAGGCCCTCGAGGCCGGATATATACTCCTGAATTTTTGACAAAGGTAGGATAAACTCAAGTTGTAAGAATCTATAGAACTCTACTTTCCTAACTATGTGTGTGCTCTACAGCTTCAGCCTCTGATAAACAGAATTAAGGAGCTAGGGGAGAACTATGGAAAAACTGCTACGCAGGTTTTATTCTTCTCTTAGACTTCGACTAGCATGCTTGCAGTTAATATTGTCAAGTGCTTGTTGAAGCAATTTAGCAAAAGCAAGGTTGTGAATGCTTTTGTAATGCAGGTAGCCCTGAACTGGCTGATAGCACAGGAAAATGTTGTTCCAATTCCAGGAGCCAAGAACGCAGAACAGGCCAAAGATTTTGCAGGTGCACTTGGGTGGAGACTAACAAGTGAAGAGGTTAAGGAACTTCGGTCCTCGGCATCTGAAATACCACCTGTTATTGGCTTTCCTGTGGAGAAATTGTAAATTATTGAGAAGCGATTACTAAGAAGTTAATGTTGATCTAATCCAAGCAATCATTTTGAGATGCCTTTATCCCCTGCCTGGACTTCTACTCCTTAAAATTGTTTCATACAGCCTTAATGGTCCTTTTATCGATCTCCTCGACAAATTGTATATGCAAAAAACATTATTATACTTCAAGTGACATTAATTTTCTGAAAATAGGAGAATTAAGAAGCATTGGCCATAGCGTTTCTTGGCTTCTTAGAAGCTACTAATTCATTATGTATTTTTATTACGATTTATCACTGGGAGATTGGAACCCAAGGTTGAAGGGCAAATTATGATCTTTGAAGGTTCGTAACATGATGCCAGACTAGATGCCCTTCAAAAGTCTCATTTGCTCTTCAAAAATCTTGTTAAAGCTATAGTTAATAGCAATCTCTGAAATAGGACTATGTGCATGACATTGATTATTGGTCAGATCCTTTGTTCGTTGCCTTTAGGCCTTCTGATATACATCTCCCTAAAAGTGAGGCGCGCCACAACCTCAGTAGGCAGTACTCTCTTAATATAACACCTCCTATGCTCTTGCAGTTGCCTTGTTTGAAAAGATGAGGCTGATTCATACCTAATAAAACTACTCAGAGGCACATCACTTCCAGCTTCAGCAAATGGCTTAGCAGCAATGTCGTCAATCACGTAAGCATTTAAAAGAGATGTCTCCTGTCCTGTGCATGACAAGATTTCAGAAATCAAATAAAAATGACTAATTGTGCGAGTGAGGATGACTAATAAAAATGACTAACTGAAACATCCATTGCATTATCTTCTTCCTTAATTACAACTAGGTTTTTGTGCTTGAAAGGCACAATTATGAGGATGGTGAACTTTTCATCATAATTGAGAAGGCTGTCTACATATAATGACACTCCATCGCCCATTGCCCTCCAGTAGAAAATTGATCTTCTTCTCACGCAACTTATGCATAGTAATTTAAACTTGCTTTCTTCTTTGCTTGCACTTGGATAATTCCTTCATTAAAGTCCTCGTGATTCACCTGGTTTCAGAACCCATCAGTAAATTGTTTTAGCATTCAGGCCCATGACAAGGCATGAGTTAAATTGTAATAGCCAACAAGAACTCCCCCACCCTAGTGTCATGAGTTACCCCAGTGGAAAACAAATGAAAACGAACCCAAAATACCTAGTCAAAACCATCAGCCACATAACATGAATGTCTTGGAGAAGATGAAACAGGTAGCTAAAAGTTATCGTTAAAAATGATACATTTATACCACTAGTCCGTGAGAATGCAGAATTAAGTTGTAAAGAGGGAATGACAAAGAGAAAGAGAGCACCTCTGTGGCATCACGGCGAAGAGCTAACATTCCAGCCTCTACACAAACAGCCTTTAGCTGTGCCCCATTGAAATCATCAGTTGACCGAGCCAATTCCTCAAAATTAACGTCAGGATGAACATTCATTTTTCTTGAGTGGATCTATAATATCAGCAGAATTTATGTTGGAACCGATGAGAAAAGTTCAAAAAATACTAAAGTAGTTTTAGTCACAAAACCTGCAAAATACGGGCCCTTGCTTCCTCAGTTGGATGTGGAAACTCAATTTTACGATCCAATCGTCCAGAACGCATAAGGGCAGGATCAAGAATATCTGCTCGATTTGTTGCTGCAATCACCTAAAATTCATACAAAATTTTAAGACTCATATTGTTCAACACAGGCACAAAAATACACTTTAAGCACCATTTTGCGACAGTACTATACCAGAACCTTCTATAAATGCTCCTAATAAGAGACACAGCTAATGCCACACAACATCATTGATTAACCAAACCTTAATTCTCTCATCACTGCTAAAGCCATCAAGTTGATTGAGCAACTCCAACATGGTTCTCTGCACCTCCCTATCTCCACTGACCTCACTGCACACAAGAACAAACTATTTCACCAGCCAAGGTATAAAACTGTGTATATGCCAAACTCTTCACATCAAAACAAATTGACTACTCAACGATTGAAGAACTGATACCTGTCAAATCTCTTCGTTCCAATAGCATCTATTTCATCAATAAAAATGATGCAGGGAGACTTTTCTTTTGCAAGCTGAAATGCATCACGAACAAGTTTGGCTCCATCTCCTATAAACATCTGCACAGGAACTAACTTCCCTTACACTTTGATGGGCCAAAAAAGGAAAAGTACAAGCAAAAACATTTACAAAGACATATCATTTGTAGAATGAAAAACTCAAGAGGTTCCATCTCAAAGAAAGCAAGAACAGAGACCGTACAACATAAAACTATAATCTCATAGAACACTTGATTGTTTCAGAAAAGATATATCTTAAACAAGAAATGACAAGAATCTTCAAGATGAGCAATTAGAAAGAGCACCCAATCTCAATTTTCAATAAGAAGATAATGAAGTAAAAGAATGGGATATGAAAGGTGGTAAGCAACTTGTCAACAGACTTAGTTTACAAAATTATCATACCTGCACAAGTTGTGGACCTGCCAGCTTTAGAAAAGTGGCATTTGTTTGTGCAGCACAAGCACGAGCCATTAATGTCTTTCCAGTTCCAGGGGGTCCATACAAGAGGACACCCTTAGGTGGACGAATACCCAACTTTTGAAATCGTTCTTTGTGAGTCATGGGCAATACAATAGCCTCGACCAGTTCTTGGATCTGTTTGAAAGAAAAATATGAACATCATAGGTATCAAACTTGTACTATAGAGCATATGGGGCAGCCTCGATTTACCTGTTTCTCCAAGCCTCCAATGTCGTTGTAGTCCTCAGTGGGTTTCTCATCAACCTCCATAGCCTTCACCCGTGAGTCGTACTCTGAAGGCAGAGTATCCAATATCAAGTAGCTGTCCTTGTTGACTCCAACTAGATCCCCAGGCTTCAACTTATCAGGGTCAACAAGACCAACAACAGGCAGGAAAATGGTCTAGATCAAACGTTAACATAAATAAGTCGGTGTAAATAATCAAAAGTGGATGGGGGGGGGGACAAAGAACTTGTTTGAACGAAAAACGAAAGATAATAAGCAAGAACGCAGAGTAAGACTGGTCACCTGACGAGTAGATGTTTTGAGCACAACGCATTTTCCTTTCCTCTGAGAGTCAAGGTCAATGTTTGCACCATCCTCCTCAGCCTCATCTTCAGGATTCATTTCCAAAATCTAGATTAAAAAAAAATAGAAACAGAGTATGAAGCTTTACTGCTACATTTGTTTTTTTTTTAATAAATTTACTGCTACATTGTTAGTAGTTAGAATGCTTATACAAATAACAGAACAGAACATTGAGAAGAATGCAACAATAATTTTAGGCAGACAAAAGGTGTGTGAACAAACCTACCTCAACAATATTACCAACAAGATAAGGGAGTTGCTTATTCAGTTTAATTTTCTCCTGATTCTCCTTGATCTTTTCCTTAACGGAATCGAGTTCCAGATTGGTCCTCTGCAACTCCTCCTTTAGAACACGAATCTCAGTATCAAGGAGGCGGGAAGCCAAAACAATGTCGTCAGTAGTCATAGACGAAAACTGGTCATCTTCAAAGCTAGTATCCTCCACCATTGCCGATGCAATTTTAATTAAATCACTACTTCACCTCTGCAACTGTAAATCAAAACCAAATTCCAACCAGAACAACAACAAAAAAAACCCTAAACGATTATCAATTTGTGCCAAGAAGTATCGAAGAAAGATTTTGTCTAGATAACACAAAAGGTATAGTATGGTAACAAACAAAATGAACATGGAACAAGAAGAAGCTCACAGAACACAGCAAGACTGGAGATGAAGATAGAAGATTTTAATGCAGGGTCTCTATAGAAAAAACTAATTTGGGACTCTAAAGATGGAGTTGTCTGTGAGTTTCTAAAGAAGAGGAGATGAGGTTGTTGAAAATGGGATAGCAAATTAATTTGGGAATTTGAAGATGGGATTATCTCCAGGTCTCTAAAGAAGAGAAAATGCGTTGTCGAAAATGGGATAACGGGAAGTTTAGGCGTCCAAAATAAAATTTCTATAAAAAAATATTTATTTATCTTTTTTTGACAATCGTTGATAAGTTTTGTATTTGATACCTTATTTTAACAATTATTATTGATCGTCAAAAATAAGCTGTTGAAATTGTGTTTGAACAATTCAAACTAAAAAAAACAGTTAACAAAATAATATTATTTTTTAAAAATAATGATGAAAATAAATCAATTCAATTTACTCAAATTCCAATTTAAACTAAAATAAATAGTTAACAAAATAATATTAATTTTTTAAAATAAAGATGACAATAAATCAAATCAGTTAATTCAAAGTGTAGGATTAAGCATCTAGAATGGCGACCTTCGAGTAGACCAACCTCATTGATTATCATCTAGACAATAATGTGATTAGACATATCAATAACATGAAATAGTATGGTAAAGAAAGTGAAAGTAGGTATTGAAATGGTGGGAAAGTGGTCCAATAATATGTTAATGAAATAGACAGATTCAAATATCAAATTGATGGCTTTTAAGGGTTGTAACTTTCCAGGAAGTCAAGTTAGTGGAACAATTTGATAATTCTTGGATAAATTAATGAATCAGTAATGAAAGCGAAATAGTTTAGTTTAATTGGTCCTCAGTAATGAAAGCGAAATAGTTTAGTTTAATTGGTCCTTAGTTTATTGCAGGTCTAGACATTTTATGTTGTTGATTTGGTCAATGAATAACACTGAAAGTATTGTGTAGAGAACTTATAGTGAAAGGTCTTTGTATAATTGTTTTTTTTACAATAATTCAATAAATGATTAATTTTAATGTACTTTCTCTTATTTATTTCTTTTAGTCAATTACAAATATTTATATTTTGAGAGAGTGAGTGAAATACTTTTAAACTTTTAAGTAGGATGATATCTTTCTTTAAAGCCTGAACTTAGTTTGAAACTCGATCAACTCAATTCGGATCGAGCAGGTTAATTTTGCCAATTCAAAAATAGAACCACTCACATAAAAATATATATAGGAGAAGCTCCTTCACGTAAAAGATACGCATGCATCCAAAGTCAAGCGTGGTGGCGACGGAGCTCATAGTCTGGTCTCCGTCAGTGCCCAAGTCCATCCCTAGTTATGTCATCAAGATTTGACCGTAAGAGGGAATACAGACACCGATGCTAATCTTCACGATGCTTCTATTATTCCTGAAAGGTAAAGATGTCAAATCAAGGAATTAATCTCGATGCTATACTATATAGATGACAAAAGAAGACCATATTTTTTTAGTAATATAAGTAATTCTTGAAAAAAATAATTTCTTTTTCTTAAGAAAAGTTTATTTTTTAGACTTTTGTAAAAGCATAGCGATAAGGCATATATAATATGAGCAACACACAAGATATAATAATCCAAGTCGGTTCTTTAAGTTAGAATTAGTTAAACATGATTTAAATTAATAATTTAAAATAACTAAACTACAACAACAACATCCAAGTAAAAATTAGTAGTGCTCTCGCCTGCACCCAAAAATAAAAAGAAACCAACTTCCTGCAATACAAATTAATGTAGAAGTGGAAAGAAGGGATCGTTCCCACGAGGAATTTAGACGTTAATAGTTACGCAAGAAACAAAGGAAAATGAGGGGTTTTGATTTAATATGAAATTAATAATTAAAACTGCCAAGAATTGAAAATAACAAAAATAATCAGATCTGGAAATTTAATAAACAAACCTTGGTTTCCGGTCTCCTTCGTTATTGAACTTGCGTTGATCATTGACACTAAAGATAATC
>JANIMX020000281.1:928870-940423 GCA_024582655.2 Erythroxylum kunthianum | reverse complement strand
ATGTCTTCCGCTGAATGTGAGTTTAGATTATGTTGTGTATGTGCGCTTGTGTGTTGTGACATCCGCGTATCCTCCCAGGGGGTATGTGGGTGTTACAGGCTAGACCACGCCATGTTTGTTTTTGATTATGTTTGTTCCGTTGCGCATATTTTTGATTTGTATTCCGCTACTTGTGTATATGTGGATAATGTGTTGCGTATGAGTATGTATGTGTTGTGGCGTCCGCGTATCCTCCCAGGGGGTATGTGGGCATTACACACAATGCTAACAGTTTGGAGATAACTTTGTAAAGCATATTGCAACACGAAATTGAATTGTAGTCATTTAGAGAGCTTTGATTAGGCCTCTTTGGGACGAGTCTTACAAAGGTTCTATTAATCTCCTTCAAAATTTTATCATTGCTGAAGAATTCCATAATAATCAAATCTCATGTGATATGCCAAGTGCTTTGACAAAATTTAGCAATCAACTTATTTGGTCATGATGATTTGTCATGGCTTATACTAAAAAGTGCTAGCTTCACTTCCAAGGGACAAAAGGGTTTAATTAGGAATTCCATTTGAGAGGAATGGAGACAATCAGGTATAAACTCCTATAACTCCTCTAGACAAGAATAAAAAAGGTTAGTATACCTAGTTAGACTTGGTAATGAATTTGTATAATCTCTTTTCTATCTTTATGGATTCTAATAGAGATTCCATCATCCTTGAGAAGGAAGCTAATCTTGTTAATGTCTTTCTTACCAGAATGGAATACAAAAGAATTTGGAACTCCTATCATCTTCCTTCAACCAAATTACTCTTGCTTTGTGCAGTGATTAATGGTTTTTAACGACCAAAGAGTGATTATCAAAATCTTTTTTTCTCTTTCTCTAAGCATAAAATCCTTTAGGTAACAATGTTAGCAAAGATTGGATATGGCTAAGTTCTTATATCTTAAAAAAGGCTTCATTAATGTTCTTAATTTTTATTGAAAACACCTTCTTCAATTTAGTCTTGACTGGTTGCAACTTCTTCATATATTTGTATAAGTGATATCCATCCATTTCCTTTCTTAATCCCATATCTACCATATCCTCAAATCCTTCAACTTTAATAAGAAAATTATGAACCCTGATGGGAATCTTAAGTTTTTGAATCCTAGTCCCCATTTATACCTAATTAACTTTAATAAGAAACTTCATGAGGTTTCTTCTCAACATAATATGAAGTCGTGTGGTACAATTAAAACAAATGGTTTAAACATAATGATTGAATAAGCCATCCAACTGTACAATTTAACTTATTTCTCTAACTTAAAACAACAATTACATTTGGCACAAGATGGTCCAGTCCAAGCTATCTCCTTTTACATACTAGCAAATCCAACTTTTGGTTGGTTACATCTTTCATAAGCATAAAACAACGTAGTTTTAATTATATATGAATCAGTAATGGAGAAACAGTTTATACATCTAGCCAAAAGTGAAAATCAGAAGCTCCAACAATTACATACTAGTAAAACCTAATTTTGATGGAAATCTTACCCAATATCAAATTCCTATCATAAGTGACAGAACTACACAACATGTATTCACAAGTGCAAAGTTAAAACCCCACCTGCATCTCTCAATTCCAGCAGCCAAATTTTCCTTTCAAGATAAAAGACAATGACTCTATAGCTCATATGAAACTAAGATCCACAAGTACAAACAACATATTGCATAAAAGTCTTTTTCTTTAGCAACAGAACTCTTTACACAATTGACAATGCATCTGGCAAGCTCTTCGAAGACCTCAAACAACAGCTATTTATGTCTTTATTACTACCTATAACTTAAGCCACATGATTCAGGACAGGTTTGACTTAATGCTAATTGATTAAGGACATGTTTGAGTTAGCAGGCTTCTAGTTTTGATCTCCTTCATATGTTGTGGGTCAAACGTAATTAATGAAACCATATTTGATTTGCCCAGAATTACAGAACACAAATGCTGTGTTTGTATCAAAACAATCAATATTCAAGTGTCTTCATAATCCACCTAGAAGATACAACAAATTCATGGTCGCTCCAACGGATTTGAACATAATACAGAATCTTTAAACATTAACTCTTGACAGAACAAGAAGACTTCAGTTCTTCAACATCGTTTGATTAAAGATTAAAGCGTTAAAATCAAATAGCAAAAAATGTTAAACTTAGATGTCGATGGATAATGGAAAACCAGGCAAACAACAAAATAGGAAAATCACAAAAATTGGTACGCAGATCTAAACATGGTACTTATTCAAATGACTTCGTCGATGATCAGCATGAGTGACAATAGAAGAGTAGAAGTAGCAACCAAATATGAGCCGAGGAGGATGTGGGATGAGGGTGACGAGGCAGAACAGACGCAGATCTGGGAAGAGGAAGACGTTAGGTACAGAGCGAGATTTGAGATGTCGTGGAGGAGGATTTGGGACGATGACCAAACACGACAAACGTAGGGAGATGGACCAGTCAAGAGGAACAACGAGCGTGAGAAGGACCGAGGGTGAGGGTGACGATTGTCGAGGAGTTGGAGGAGAGGGGGACTATTGTGACCTGTGTATATTCGCGGGTCACAATAATCCCCCATATTTGAGTTATAGTCCCAAATTGTATAGTCCCAGGATATAAGAATGTAATCAACAAACATGAGACAAGATTAAACAAATTATAGTCCTAGGACTATTAGTCTAGTCCGGGATATCAAACGCAACCTCATATCTTTGTTGTATGCCTGCAACTCCTGCCTTAGTCCCTTCATAATCTAAATTTCTTACGAGTAGAAATGGAATCAATTATTAGAGTGCTAATACTAGAAACACCTTCGACATTGTTTACAATAATTCGTTGACCGATCGAATAGGTCTATGTGTCGCACGTGATGAAGGACCAAAGACACAAGTCTAACCCTTCCCCTTGTTCACTAAGCAAGGACCAAAGGCACGTGTTGCACGTGATGTGGCAGTTTTTGTAGGTCAAATTAACATATTATATTAGGGCCATGTAAGGTTGACTTGTGCTTTATACGAACAACTTGTAACATCATGAGAGAGACAAATGAATTCTTTGTTTTGTTTTAAATATATTAAGGTGGCGTCAAAAAATTAACCAAGTAAGATCTACGGTGCGCCAAATGGGGTGTGAGTGTATTACGTATGTACTAGATTCGCGTAATCGTCTACAAAGGTGAGTGGGTCCCATTAAATGATGACCACTGCCACTGCTGTATCAATTCAATTCCAATTCGATTCATTCAGTAATAATACACCAACAAAGTAATAATAAATTTAAATTTATCATTTTTTTTATTTATATAAAAAGAAGAAGTAGTAGTAACTAGTAAGTACTAGTGCCATGCTTGTCTGTGAATAAGCTCTGGGATTAATTTTTGAGATCTGAAATAGGGCTTTAGTAAGTAAGAAACTATGAAGAATGTGTTTGGGTGAGGAGCAAGATCTGAGAGGCTCATGAAGAAGCTAAGGAGTGGGGTTTTGTGTTGTAGTGGAAGTGGTTTTGGATGACCTTTTCTTTTTGTTTCAGGGTTTTTGTCTTCCAAGAATGAGACTTTCTTCTTCTGGGTTCACTCAGCAGACTCAGGGAGGTATATGCTTTTAGCTTTTCTTTGCTTAGTTACTGTTCATTCCTGTATCCACTTATGCATTCTGTTTGCTGGCTTGTACTATGTCTACGCATTACTTCTGCCTTTTGCTTTAGTTGCATGCCAATTTTCGAAGCATTCAACTATCACCTTGATTATTGCTTCTAGAAAGTAACTTTTACATTAATGGTTAATCTCATCATCAACAAGTGATACCTTTGATGCTACTGAATGCTAGTTTGTTTGTCCTCTCTCTACACACCACATTCTAGAGAGGATTACTTCCATTTCTTCTCCCCTCTGTTGTAATCAATGCCAAGAACATAGGGAGGTGAATTTAATGGAGCAGAGCAATGGCTGCTGTTGTAGCCACTATCAACCCTTTTCATTTTCTCGTTAGTTTTGTTCGTGCTTCTTTTGTCATTTCTAAGATTCGTACTTGTTATTCATAATACTATGCGTTTCATATTACAGAAAGTATGTACCCTTTTATGTTCCTAGAACCTTTACTCAGTTGTTTTAACTTTTGCAGGGGATAAAAAGGTTCTGAATTCTGAGCTATGGCATGCATGTGCGGGACCTCTTGTATCATTGCCACCTGTTGGAAGTCGTGTTGTATACTTTCCTCAGGGTCACAGCGAACAGGTCATTACAACTTCTTTTAACTACTTCTGCGATGATGAACAAATGATGGATTAAGATATAGAATGTAGAAGCTTTGGAAATTTTTTGCTACTGACTGTCCATGTGCTCTCAAAATCTTGTTCATAATTATATTATGCTTATATAGATCAAGCAACTGAAACTTTGGTGATGTTGAGCTCAACAAAATGTTTTGTCTTAGCCATCACTAATTAACGGAAAATGGATTTGTTGACGGAGTTCTTCTGTTACACCTTTAAGAATACTTCTTTTATATGTCTAATTGGATTCGTAGGTTTACACTTCTTTTATGCAGGACAATATTTACTGATTTCCATTAGATGTTCCAAAATCTTTCTGATTTGCATTAAAGTTGTGAATGCATTGTTTTGCGTCCTAACAATGTATAGAACAGTTGAAGTTGAGATGTTTACAATGCAGTACAATTCTATTATTTTGTTTTGCTGTTCTCATTTCAAGAAGCCATAAATTGATTTACAGGTAGCTGCTTCAACCAACAAGGAAATAGATGCTCATATACCTAATTACCCTAGCTTACCACCACAACTTATCTGTCAGCTCCACAATGTAACAATGCATGTAATCCTCTTATTCCCTTGATTACTTCTGCTTATAATCATCAGAATGCAGCTGATGCTGCCAACTGCATCATGTGCTGCTCTAGAAAGCTCTGATTTGTTAAAAGTACAGGCAGATTTGGAGACAGATGAAGTGTATGCTCAGATGACATTGCAACCACTAAGTCTGGTACGCCTTATATGGGCTTCTTATCTGCTAGCTTTTTACGTCTTCCTGTCCTGATAGATATTTTTATGTAGCAAGAGCAAAAAGACATATTCCTGCTGCCAGCGGAATTAGGTTCTCCCAGCAAACAGCCAACAAATTATTTCTGTAAAACGTTGACTGCCAGTGATACCAGCACCCATGGAGGATTTTCTGTTCCACGTCGTGCAGCTGAAAAAGTCTTTCCCCCTCTAGTAGGATACTTTTTCAAAGTCACTTCTGTTACTTTTAGGGTGTTCTGTTATTTACGAACCACTGATTTAGTTCCTTTTACTTGCTTCTCTTTTCCTCTTCTCTTTCCTTATGTTTGTTACATGTAGGATTACTGCCAGATGCCTCCAGCACAAGAGCTAATTGCAAGGGATCTTCATGACAATGAATGGAAATTTAGGCATGTATTTCGAGGTGAGTTTGCTTGATTGTTATGACTCCTATTTCATGTCATTGAAGAATTATGATGTATTATTTGTTTTCTATTCAGCAATATTTTACATTTTGTCATATTTGCACTAGAGTAACAATGAAATATATTGTAGCTTCCAAATTCGCTCATATGATAAAGTTAAGTTGTCCTGTAAAGATCAAAGTCTCCAACCCTTTGAAGAATTAGAGGAACAAATCATAAAATTGAGATGAGCTTGTGAAACGCATAAGAATAGGATGCTGCGTGGGTAGCACAAGCATCTGCATTTTTGTTAATGTCTGTTACTCGTGGTGTGTTTCTGTATGTTAATTACCAAATTCTTGTTGCTTTTTAAATTTCAGAAGTGTTGCTTTACACCCAACTCTGTTCATTTTTACTTTGCCCTTCCTCGGCTTTCTCTCACACAATAAACACAACCAATTAGGAACTTGTCTATATTGAAAATGGAGGTTATAGACATGAGATGAGAAAGTCTCTTAGGGAAGAGAGGAAGAAAGACACATACATAACTACAACAGAAGCCCTTGATCTCTCTGGTCATTTCTTTTTTTCTCCTTAAAATTCTCTTGTTAATCTCTTGATGGACTGGGCACAGTTGCAATTTCTGGCGCTGTCAAATAAAGCTGACTTTATTTTAACATATTGAAATATTTAATTAGATATTTCTATAGTTGAACACAATTTCCTCACATTATAAGGACTGAATTCTGAATTCATATATTCACATGTAATTGTATTTGTTTTCTATGTAAATTTTCAGGACAGCCTAAGAGGCATCTTTTAACAACAGGATGGAGTGTGGTTGTTAGTGCAAAGAGACTTGTTGCGGGTGATTCAGTCCTTTTCATCTGGTAAGATTCTATACCATCCTCCATGCAGATAGTTCTTATTAGATTTTACTTAGCCTTTGACTCATTTTAGCTTGGAAACAATCTGTCTGATGTATCTTAACTACCTATATGAGGGACTAGGATGTGTGATGCAGTAAGGTCAGTTCCTTTATATACATTTGGTGGTCAGTCAGTAAAATAGAGATTTGGAGTGTTAATATTCTTCACGCATCTATTATAGTATTTGTTTTACAATTTCCCTTTATTATTAGCACACATTTCTGCTTGTAATACTGTCCTTTTAGTTGGCATGCCCTTTTTTCCTTTCCTACATTTTGAAGTTGCTGAAAGTTGTATGGTATGCTCTTGAAATCAATGGATATAATGTGCCACAGGAATGAAAAGAATCAGTTACTTTTGGGCATTCGTAGAGTAAATCGTCCACAGACAGTTATGCCTTCATCAGTCTTATCAAGTGACAGCATGCACATTGGTCTTCTTGCTGCAGCAGCTCATGCAGCTGCAACAAATAGTCGTTTTACAATATTTTATAACCCAAGGTAGAACAATAGATGCTGATCTCAGTAATATGGGAAAATACTCGTATGATTGTGAAAAGGTTATACATTAATGCTATGTACTGCAGGGCTAGTCCTTCCGAGTTTGTCATCCCCCTGGCAAAGTATGTCAAAGCAGTTTATCATACCCGGGTTTCTGTTGGCATGCGATTTAGAATGCTGTTTGAGAATGAAGTGTCCAGTGTCCGTCGGTGAGTCTTTATTTGATGTTTTACAGTTTTTGATGCTAAAAGTTTGTTGTTTTTCACTATTATACTTAGTTTGAATATCAGTTGTCAGTTGCCTATTAGTATTACTAAAATATACTGATAATTTGGCTTTGTATCACACTTCATTAGTCTCGGACTATTGATACTTGGCTTGGATATAAGTTTCTGAGTTGCCTATTAGTGTGACCAAAATTTACTGATAATTTGGCTTTGTATCACACACCATTTGTTCTCAGGTGATTGATTAGTTGGTTTTCTATGAAAATTGTAAAGAAATAGAATAGTTGACTATTATTAGTTAACTGTACTCTTACGTAAATTATGTAATGATTCTAGCTGTAAATCCTAAATTAACTCTTAGAGTTAATTATTTTCTTTTTTGGTTAATCTACATGTGTGTATATAACCTATGTAATCTCTCTTTTTGAAAGATAGAAAATTATTCTACAATTTTATTCCTATCTTCATGGTATCAAAGCTCGATTGCTAGGGTTTGTTTTTTTTCGCCCTGTGCAATTTTTTGGTGTTTTGTTTTCCCTTACCTTTGCAGCCTTCATTGCTGCTTTATTGGAGACCGTTAGTTCCACCTTTCTAGGGCAACGACACATCAGTCTTCCTCCACCCAGCAGAGCCCCTGTTCGCAGAGCCCCTGTTTGCCCCTGTTTCACACATGGAATTCCTCAATTTCAAATCTGTCTTGGCCCCTTCTTCAATGACGAAAGAATCATCAACTTCAACCACCACCAATGTCGGTTCTGCCCCTCTTGTTCTTCATACTCCTCAATTAGAGCCTCCTAATCTCATGATTTCAACAGTGAAATTGAATGGCCAGAATTTCATGGAATGATCATTATCTGCTAAGATTACTCATTCTAGCAGGGGAAAGATGAAGTATGTTAATGGAACAACACCTGCACCTTCAATAACAAATCCGAAGTATGAGGCTTGGGAGGTTGAAAATTATTCAGTTATGGCTTTGCTTCTCCATTCAATGGAAAGAGAGATAAGTCGTACGTATCTACTTCTTCCTACTGCGAGGGATATTTGGCTTGCTGTTCAGAAAGCTTATTCCAAAGTTGGATTTACCTCTCAGATTTTCCAACTCAAACGACAGATAGACAAGTTCAACCAAGGTACTCTGACTGTCACCGACTATTATACCACTTTGAAAGGTTATTTTATTGAGTTGGATTTGTGTCAACCTATTGAGATGGAAACTCCAAATGATATTGCCAGCGTGACAGATATGTTTGAAAGGAACGGGTTTATAAATTTTTATTGGGGCTTAATTCTGAGTTTGAACAAGTCTGTGATAGAACTCTTGGGCGAGAAATTTTTCCTGATCTTGATCAGGCCTTCTCTTTAGTTAAAGGTTTTGAAAGTCAAAAGGAATTATTTAGCAAGCCGAATGGTGGACTTACAGGAGCTGTTGAAGCTTCTGCTTTGGCAATTACAAAGCCAACATATACCTCCCGTGATAACAGAAAGCATGCCGAGACAGATACACGATGGTATGATTTTTGCAAGATATCTAGACATACAAGCGAGACTTGCTGGAAAATTCATGGATAACCAGCTAATTTCAAAGAATCTCGTGGGGATGGTAAGAGATTACAAGTGTCTACTGATAGTTTCTCTGCAGCTGCACACAAAGCAGTTGAGGCACCTTTTTTTAGCAAGGAACAATTAGACCACTTTTGTAAATTCTTGCAAGTCTCTATGCTTCCTTGTTCTTCCTCCTCCTCTCAAGTTCAGAAAGGTAACTATGTTAGTGCCCTAAATGTTTCCTTCAATAATTCAACCCACTGGATCATTGATTCAGGCGCTAGTGATCATATGACTGGTATGTCCCATTTATTTTCTTCTTATACCCCCTGTGCTGGTAATATTAAAGTTAGGATTGCTGATGGTTCTTTTGCACCTATCACTGGTAAAGGGATAGTTGTCATTTCTGATTCTATTACTTTGAAGTCTGTTCTCCATGTTCCTAAACTTACTTGTAACCTGTTATCTATCAGTAAGTTTACTCATGATTTAAATTGTGCCGCTGTTTTTCTTCCTACTCACTGTGTTTTTTAGGATCTGTGCTTGGGGAAGATGATTGGCAGTGCTAAGGAATTCAATCACCTTTATTTGTTTGAGGACAAATCTGCTCGAATTAGCCAAACTCTTACAGTTCATAATGACGTTTCTGTTTCCCCTTCTCTTAGAAATAATGTCATGTTATGGCACTTTAGATTAGGTCATCAAAGCTTCAATTATATGTTCAAATTGTTACCCACATTATTTCATAATAAAAAACCTTCATTGTTTCAATGTGAAATTTGTCAATTGTCTAAGCATCATCGCATTTTTTTTCCTTCTCATCATTATAAAGCATCTCATCCGTTTTATCTTGTTCATAGCGACATTTGGGGACCATCTTATGTTGCCAATCATAGTGGCACAAGATGGTTCATTACCTTTATTGATGATCATACACGCTTGTGTTGGGTTTATTTGTTGAAAGAAAAATCTGAGGTTGTCTGTGTATTTCAAAATTTCCATGCCATAGTCCAAACCCAATTTCACACCCAGATTAAAATTCTTCGCACCGATAATGGTACTGAATATTTCAATTCCATTCTCAAAACTTTTCTCTTAGATAATGGGATTATTCATCAGTCTACATGTGTTAACACTCAACAGCAAAATGACATTACTGAGAGAAAGAATCGGCATCTCTTAGAGGTTGCTCGATCCTTGATGTTTACCATGCATATTCCACAATATTTTTGGGGGGAAGTTGTTCTTACTGCTGCCTATCTTATTAACTGCATGCCTACTGTTGTTCATCAGTATCAAACGCCCATTCAATGTTTCTTGCGTACTTACCCTCATGATCGCACCCATATGGATCTGCCAAAAAAGGTTTTTGAGTGTGTTGTTTTTGTTCATCTTCATGATCACGAGAGGGGTAAATTAGATCCCAAAGCTCGTAAGTGTGTGTTTGTTGGGTATTCTCCTACCCAAAAAGGGTATAAATGTTTTGATCTGTCAATGGAATTAATGGCTAAATTTCTGGTCATTAAAATAGCTATACAATTGTACTGAGAATCTGCTTGTTAGATTGTAATTAAATATTTTGGGCTGAGAATCTGCTTGTTAGATTGTAATTAAATACTATTTATATGAGAATTTTCCAAGAGGAGAACACAGTTTTTTGGCCTACACGTATCTGCATTTGACTTGGTATCAGAGCCATTTCTCTCTTGTTTTCCAGCCTAGTTCCCGATTTCACTATTCTTGGTCCTCTATCTTGTCTTGGTCTCAGTTCTGTCCTTAGTTCATATCTAGTTATTGCCTATTTTTTCTCCTAGTCTAGTTTTGTATTTTCGTCATGTCTTCCGAAAAATATGATGTCTTGTTAGTTCGCCTTAATAGCAAGAACTACTTGACCTGGGCATTTCAGTTCCAGATATTTGTCAAAGGAAAAGATCTTTGGGGTCACGTTGATGGTCGTGCTTTTGCTCCTGACAAAGATCACAGAAGGCTGACTATGCCAAATGGGAGGTCAAAGATGCTCAAGTCAAGGCGTGGATCATAGGTTCTGTTGATCCAAACATCGTCTTGAACCTTCGACCTTTCAAGACGGCAGCAGAGATGTGGGCCTACTTGAAGAAAATCTATAGTCAAAACAACACTGCACGAAGATTTCAGCTTGAACATGACATAGCCATTTTGCAACAGGATAGTCGCTCCATTTCTGATTTCTATTCTCATTTCATGAATTTATGGGCTGAATACACTGATATAGTTTATGAAAAACTGACTTCTGAAGGCCTAAGTTCAGTGCAATCAGTTCATGCCACTACAAAACGAGATCAATTTCTTATGAAATTAAGATCTGATTTTGAAGGTATTCGGTCTAATCTCATGAATAGAGACCCTGCACCATCATTGGAAGCATGCCTGAATGAGTTGTTGCGTGAAGAACGTCTTCTCACACAATCCACCATTGAACAACAAAAATCAATTGCTGCGCCAGTGGCATATGCAGCACAAGGTAAGCCAAGAAGCAAACATGAGTGCTGTTTAATGTTTCTGTTGCAAAGGATTTGGACATTATGCTTCAAACTGTCCACAAAAATTCTGCAATTACTGCAAGAAGGATGGGCATATCATTAAAGAATGCCCAACAAGACCACCAAGGCGATTTGCAACAACTTTTACATCCGTGGTTGGTTCCTCCATTCCTAGCAGTTCTGACAATACAGCAGCTGCCCAACCTATTGCTCCTCCTCGTGTTCACACTTTGACTCCTGAACTTGCTCAACAAATGATCATTTCAGCTATTTCTGCTTTAGGATTCTCAGGTAACTTTTGTCAAGAAATTCGCAAGATGACTCAATACCTCTTCTTGAGGATTCTTTCCATACAAATAGAGTTTCTGATCGCTATAATTTCGGTAACGCAATA
>JANIMX020000281.1:679872-708706 GCA_024582655.2 Erythroxylum kunthianum | reverse complement strand
ACCATAACCACGATCGTGGAGCTTCAGATACAAATCGTCTTCTTCTCCAATCTAACACTTCTAAGATTTTCTTAACTCTATTAGGACATCTTGGGTGGGGCATAACTCAATAAACAAGGTAGGAGGGAGACAAAATAAGAAAAAGTGATCTCTAGTCTTTAACTCTGGCATTCTAAGTTCTGCAAATTTTATTACATCATTTATTCCTTGTTAATTTTATGAGTTAGTTTTATTTGTTTAATTCTGAATCTTTTAACAAAAATCAGTTCATAAACAAAACAACCTGAATTAAGCATTGCCTAAACCCAATCCTTGTGGGACGATATCCGTTATTTACTACAAGTTACAATCCGTGCACTTGCGGTATTTAGCGTAAAACTAATAGTTTGGTTTTCACGCGATCAGCTAGTTACACATCTCTAGTGATTTTTGAGCAATGTGCACCAATGATGATCAATAAAAAGAACAAATGCTTAAGTGAGTGAGATTGTTTGATTTATTTTGCTTGAGGACAAGCAAAAGTTTAAGTGTGAGGATGTTGATAAAGACTAAATTTATACATATTTCAGTGCATGATTTATATTAAAATTGTTATTAATTGAATAACAATCATGTAGAATTGGTACTTAATTCCATTCCTTTTTACATTTAAGGTATTAAAGAGATTAAAGAAAAAATATGATCAATTGGAAGGAAAAAGACCAAAATTGGAGAATGTTGGAAAACCTACACTGCCGGCCTTGAAGTCACCTATGCCGGTAGCCTTTGATCCAACGCTGCTGGCGATGAAGCTAGCGTATCAATTAATTACCTCGATATACGACGACAAAACAAGTTGTACGCCACCGGCGTTGCACCAGAATAAATACAAGTTTCCAATTTATACGCTGCCAACGTACAATTAAGGGGAGTCAGTGTTGAACTTAATTCATCTATATAAAGACCAAAAGTCACAGATTAGCCGAGTTAGTCGTCATTAGTCTTCATTACTCAATATATTAGTTTCAGGTTTAGTTTATGTTTCTCTGTATTTTTCTTCAACCACAACATAGTTTAAGATTTCTTTTCCTGTTCTTTGATTCTGCAGTATTTTAAACGATAGATTAGCAAGTTCTTCATTATTTTCTTAATTTTGTTTTTAGATTTCCAGTTCATAGTTATTCATTAATTCTTCAACACTGTTATCTTTATTTTTTTTCAGATTTGTTATAGATAGAAGTTTTGATTTTTGATTTTTATGTTTGATTATTCTTAATTTATAGTAACTTGTTTTCTTTTATCAGTTTTTGGTTTACAATTATTACATGATTTATTTTCATTGTTTAATTTATGTTTTCTTTTCCTTAATTTAATCACTGTTTATAATTCCAGTATGAATTATTTTGTGTTTTTCTTTATTAATTGCATGTTTACTTTTATTTTCATGTTTACGTAATTTTATTTCGTGGGATTAGGATGAAACCCTAAATTGCTAAGATGATAGTAGTTGTCATGTTGTAGGATTAATGAGTATGTGATTTATTTTAATTGTAATTCTTATAATTTTAATTGTAGTCTTAAATGACTAAAATTGTTATAAACCATATAAACACGGGAGTGAATATAACTTTGTTAGGAATTCATAATTAGACTAATTAATCAATACGAGAGTTGCAATAATTAGTTTAATTAGAGATTATCCAGGAATTAATGCAATGTTACTAGCTAATTATTCACTAAGGGCTTAGGGATAATTAATTTAGGACATTAGGTGATCATAGCATCGGGAGGTATATGAGAATAATTTAGAGTCCGCTATTAATTAGAAATACGAGAGTTGACTAATTAATTAGAGGTTAAAGACTTTACTTTGAAGGCTTGATAACTCACTAGGATAATCACACATTTATTAATTCAATAACATGACAATAATTTGATTAGCATAATTAGGGTGAATTCTAAGTCCCCACTTTCTTTATGTATTAGTTTTTAAATTTAGATTCTTTTAATTTAGTGTCGTGACAAATCCTTGTGTTTTCAATTGCCTAAATATTGATAAAAGCTAGTATAGGTTTAGTACTCTAACCAATCATCGTGGGATAGACAACCTTACTTACCGTATATTATTTGATTTCGATCCAGTGCACTTGCTGGAGCATTCACTGCCATTTATTCAATACATTATGAGCGGATCAATTATACCCCGAATAACCATCCAGAAAACAGTAATAGTCATGCCCTGCAAGTTTTTCTAGCATCTGATCTATGAAAAGGAGAGAGAAATGATCTTTTCGGGTGGCGTCATTCAATTTCCTATAGTCAATACAAACTCTCCACCCAGTCACAGTACGAGTTGGGATTAATTCATTGGCTTCATTCTAGACTACAGTCATACCACCTTTCTTTGGTACTACTTGAACAGGACTAACTCATTTACTATCTGAGATAGGATAGATAATACCTGCATCCAGCAGTTTAAGCACTTCTTTCTTCACTACCTCCTTAAAAGTTGGGTTTAGTCGTCTCTGTGGTTGTACTGTAGGTTTGCACTCAGCTTCCAAAAATATTATGTGGGTGTAAATCAGTGGACTGATTCTGTTGAGATTTGCAATGGTCCACCCTATCGCCTCCTTATTTTCTCTCAACACTCCTAAGAGTTGTTGCTCTTGATCACCTGTCAAAGAAGATTAGATGATTATTGGCAAAGTCTCTTCTAGTCCAAGATAAGCATATTTTAAATAACTAGGTAAGGGTTTAAGTTCTAGCTCTGGAGGTCGTGTCAAAGATGACATTGGTTTTGTTGCACTAGTGCCTAGCTCCTCATAATAACAAGCCTTGATTTCTGCTGCTTGATCTACACATTCGTCCATATGCTCATCATCATCACTCCAATCATCCAAATCTCGGAGAACAGACTCCATAGTGTCCAAACCTGCTTTTTCCTCTACCAACTCAGAGGTAAGCTTATCAATAATATCCACAGTGTAGCAAGATTTGCATTTATCAAAATTTTTCATGGCTTCGTAAACATTAAAAGTTACTTCATTATCCATAACTTTTAAAGTAAGCTTACCCTGTTCCACATCTATCAACACTTTACCTGTCGCAAGGAACGGTCTGCCAAGGATCATGGGTACCTCTCTGTCTTCTTCCATCTTCAGAACTATGAAATCTACAAGGAAGAAATTTTTGTCTACTTTCACTTGGACATTCTCCATAATACCCCGTGGGTATTTAATACTTTGATCAGCAAGTTGCAAGGTAATATAAGTTTCCTTGCATTCTCCAAGTCCCAGTTTCCTGAAAGTAGACAAGGGCAGTAAATTTATGCTTGCACCGGAATCAATAAGAACTTTTTCAAAATAAAAATTTCCAATTGTGGAAGGAACAGTAAAGCTCCTCTGATCTCTTTGTTTCCTTGGTAAGTTAGACAAGTATTTCTGTAGAATCATCGAACATTCTCTTGTAAGCATCACTTGTTCACTTCCATCCATTTTTCTCTTTTTAATGAGCAGATCCTTCATGAATTTGGCATATGAGGGCATCTGTTAGAGTGCTTCTGCGAATGAGATTTTTGTCTGCAGCTTCTTAAAAACATTCAGGAATCTAGCAAATTTGGCATCCAATATTCGTTGCTTCAATCTTCATGGAAAAGGAATAGGAGGAACATAAAGTTTCACCTTTAGTGAACTCTGTTGTGGTTCCTCTGCCTTTGTCTTTCCTTTTTCTTTCTCTGGGCTCTCTTCCAGGGTTTGAACCTTTCGTTCAACCTTTTCAACATCCTTTCCACTTCTCATCATTATAGCGTTAACACCCTTTGGATTCTCCTCAGTATTACTAGGTAATGAACCTGATGGTCTATTGCTCAATTGTTAAGTAATATGACTTAGCTGACCCTCCAAATTGCGAATAGATGCTTGCTGGTTCTGAAGAAGAGTGTCAGTCTTTTGCATATAACCTAGTATGATATCTTCCATTCTAGACTGATTTTGTGGAGGTGGGGCATTCTAAGCCGGACCTTGCTTTTGGAATTTGGGTGGTGGTTTAAGGACATTGTTGTCATTCCTTTAAGAAAAAATTGGATAATTACGCCATCCTAGATTGTAGGTATTTGAATAGGTCCCTTGATTGCCCTTTTGAAGATTGTTGACGTAGTTGACATGCTCTTCATGAGAATATTGTGAGGAACTTCCAGTCATGCATTCAAAGGTAGGATGTGATCCTGAACATATCTCGCAAGAGACAACTTGATTTGCATTATATGAATATGATGAGGTGAGCTTACTCACCTGAGTAGTAAGAGCTAAAATCTACCAGTTAATTGAGCCATGTGTCACTGTTATTGATTGCGGCTACTCTTGATTTGCTCATCTCATTTTGCCAATTATGTGCACTAGAGGCCATCTCCTTGATCAAAGTACTGGCTTCAATGTAGCTCTTACTCATCAATGCACCTCCTGCTTCTGCATCCCCTAGAGACCTCATTGTCTCTTTTAGACTGAGATAGAAAATCTCAATAAGAAGATTATCCAGCAATCCATGATGTGGGCAATTTTTGATTGCCTCCTTAAATCTCTCTCACGCCTCGTACAATGATTCACCACTAAACTTGGAGAAGTTAGTGATGTCGTTTCTCAGCTTCGCTGTCCTGGATGGTGGGAAGAATCTTCTTAAAAATTTGTTTGAAAGTTCAGCTCATGTAGCGACCGATTCTTCCAGTAATGAGATGAACCAAGATCTTGCTTTATCCCTCAATGAGAAGGTAAATAGGCTTAATCTAATCATTTCATCCGAGACACCGTTTATCTTTACTGTATTGCAGTATTGGATGAATACCTGAATATGTTCATCAGGGCTCTCGTTGGGATATCCTCCAAATTGATTCGATTGAACCATCTGGATGAGAAATGGTTTCAATTAGAAATTGTTAGCCTGAACAATAGGTTGTCTAATCGCAGAACCTAGAACAGTAGGCACTATGTAATCCTGGAGTACTTTATAAGCACCCTGAATCTGATTATTATCATTGTTCGCCATCTCTACTGTTTGAAAATCGTCTCTATTCCTATTCTCTCTTCTCAACTGACGCAGAGTGTGTTCTATCTCAGGATTGATCGGTAGAAGTTCAGCACTTCTACTTCTGCACATACACTACACACATAGAGAGAAGGAACCAAACTAAAATCTAAAATGCGCTTAAAGTACCAACAAAGTTAAAAAGTCTAATATCTAACTAATCCCCGGCAATGACGCCTTGATTCGCTTGGAATGTACTACTAAAAATGAAGCGAATGCTCCAGCAAGTGTACTGGGTCGAAATTAAGTAATATAGAGTGAATAAGGTTGTCGATCCCACGAACACTAATTAAATTACTAAACATATGCTAACTCTTATTGATATTTAGGCAATTAAAAAGTGATTGTCACGTAACCAAAGTGAAAGGAAACTAAATTAAATCTATAGTAGAAAAAATTTAATAATATCACCAAAACTAATAAATCAAGAATGTGGGGACTTAGAATCCACATTAATTACGCTAATCAAATTATTATCATGTTATTGAATTAATAAATATGTGGTTATCTTAATGAGTTTATTAAGTCTTTAAATTAAAGTCTTAAACCTCTAATTAATCAGTCAACTCTCGCATCTCTAATTAATAGTGGACTCTAATTTACGCTCATACATCTTCCGATGCTATGATCGCCTAATGTCCTAAATTAAGTATCCCTAATCCCTTAGTGAATAATTAGCTAGAACCAACACATTAATTTCTGGATAATCTCTAATTAAACCAATTGATGCAGCTCCCACTTTGACTAATCCGTTCAATTAAGAATTCCTAACAAACCTATATTCACTCCCGTGTTTATAGTTTCTAACAATTATAATCAAATGACAATTACAATTGAAATCATAGAAATTGCAATTAAAATAATTCACACATCTATTAATCCTATAACACAACGACAATTATCACCTTAATAATTTAGGGTTTCATCCTAGTCCCACACAATAAAACTTGCTAGACATGGAAATATAAATAAATATGCAATTAATAAAGGAAAACATAAAAGAAATCATAATTAATATAAAAACAGAATATAAACAGTGACTAATCTAAGATCAATAAATCAGAAAATAAACAATAAACAATAAAAATAAATCATGCAGCAATTAATAATCGTAAAAACAATAAATAATAAAAGTGAACAGTGTACTGTGTACTGTAATCTAAGAGAAATCAAACATAAACATAAAAAATTAAAAGATTCTGTCGAATAACTAAAAAACAAACACAGAATGGAGGTAAATATGCTTATAGAAAATGAAATAGAATCACGAAAGAAAAATCAATAATGAAAAATTATGTAATTAACTAATAATCAAAATCAAAGATAATAATAATTCTGTCAAACAATGGAAAGCTTATATATTATAAATCCAATCCTAAACGAAAGATGAATACCGTCAAAAGTTCTGTCTATATCTATTTTGAATAACAAAAATAACTAGCATCTAAAACTTACCAGAATTGAAAAACAAAGTTTCTGCCAAACTAAAAACAGAAGGAAAAACTCTGAAAAATCACTAAGTATGTTCTCTAACAGCTAAGCAAAACACAGAATGAAAGACTAATCTCTCTAAATTTGACCTAAAGTGATCTTTCAATAGAAAAATAAATGTACACCGGCTTCGCTAACATATACGCCGACGGTGTATCTTTTCAGATAATTAAGTTACGTCGGCTCAACGCCAACGACGTATGTCCCAAATAGTCGGCGTATATTTTCGAATAATTAAGTTAGCCGTCTCAACGCCGACGGTGTATAATTAAAGGTTGCCGGCATAAATCTTCAAAACCGCTGGTGTATCTTCTCCACTTTGCTTCAAATTGTGCTTATTTTCTTCCAATTGATTCACCTTGTTGCTCTAAGTCCTCGATTACTTGAAGTATTACATTAATCACAATTAAGCACTATTTTTTTATGATTTATATTCAATTAATAATAATTCAATACAAATCATGCAATAAAATATGTATAAAATATGCCTTTATCAGTTTTAGATGTAAAAGTTCCCTATTTGCTTTAGTATACCTATCTCCACAAGGAAACTAAGACACTCTGAATGTATTCCCCTATTGGACAAAAATCTAGAGAAGGTTAAATGGAGCAACGAGGTCTTATCCTTTGCTGGTAGACTTTATTTTATTAGTGCAGTCTCTAATCTCTTTACACATACTAATCCTCACATTTGTATAGCTAAAGGAGTCATCAAGGATATCAAGAAACTATTTAAGAAATTTCTATGGAATGGTGCAAAAGAATCCAAAGCTCAATGGATCCAAATATACTTTCTAAAAGGAAAAAGCTTATAGGAGTATCATTGCAAAGCTGGAATCTCTTGGTTTCTGAAACAACTGTTAAGTACGAGGAACTTACTTCAACATTCCATTTCATGTAAGATCGAGGATGGTAATTTAGCATCACTTTGTGTACTATGCTACTATAACATGGAATCTCTAGACCATTTATTCTTCAAATACATCTTGTCCATAAGCATATGGGAAGCAATCCATGCTCATAGTGATATGAGTACATTACAATTCTCAACAGAATGTCCTCTGTGAGCCATGCTAGAACCTCTGCTAGTAGTTTAATTTATCTAGTCAGTTCCCCAATCATAGTGTCCTTTTTTTTATAGTGTGTCATTGAAGTAGGTGATGATTGGCAAATAGATGGAAGAGGAAAATGACAGTTAATGTTCTTCCTTGGATTACTATTAAGCAGACCGAACATGCAGGGACTTTGACAAAGGAAGCATTAAGCATAAGGATGGTGAAGAAGTGGGTCATTGTTTTGAGACGGTGTCGTCTTGTTGTTGTGCAGTAGAGAATACAAATGCCAATTTTTTTATATATAAAATATTAAAGATAACAGTTGTCTGAATTTTGACTCGTGGGAAACAACGTAGCGGTCATTGGAATTTGAAAATAATTGAAAAAGCAAGAAAGTAAATTACTACGCGTAAGAAAGTATGGATGTTGGTGAGCCAACCCCAGTTGCCAGCTGGCTGTCGGAGAGAGGTCCCCAGATCTCTCCATGCCATGCACGTGACTCGACCTTATTCTTCTAAATTACTATTTACATATAATTAATTATATATATATATATATATAAACACAAACTACACTAGTGAACCATTCTCTAAATTAAACACATTATTAAGAATATAATAAATTTTAAGTGACTTTAATTTTGGTGGAGAAAAAAAAAAGAAAAAGAAAAAAAAGAGAGAGAGAGAGAGAGAGAGTTGATGTAGAGATGAGTTATAATGGTTTAATAAGGAAAGGGTTACTTAAGATTCAAATGCTATTGTCTCAAGGTGGTAGAGAAGAAGAAGAAGAAGGTGGAGGAAGGGCATTGACATCATTTGCGACAACGGAGTTCCACGACCAATAGATTTAGATGCTTGGATTGGATCTGCTTCTGGTAACTCGCTTCTTTTCTTGTTTCTCCCTTCTCTTTTTGTCTGTTGCTTGCTTCCTTTCTTTTTGAATCTAAGCTCCTTCTTTCCTGTTCTCTTACATGATGGATTCTTTACGGAATTGGGTTTGATTCGGTTTCCGATTTTGATTGGGGATTGTTACATTTGCCGACTTTCCAACTGATGCTTGACCTTTTCCCATGTTTATTGATTGATTTGAAGTGAGTTTAGATGCAGAGTGGTGCAATTTCTCACCTTTTTTTCTGGTTAAACCTAAATTTGACTTGCATCAGATCATGGATATTTCTTATGTTTTTTTTTTTTTGGGGTTCATTTGGTAGGTAACTTTTAGTTACGGTGTCTTGCCTACCTGTGATTGGACTGGCCGTTTATTCGTTTCAGTATACACATAGTAATAATGTTGAACTATTTTATGTCATTGTTCTGGCACGATCTATATGCTGTAGCCTTTTAATGCATTTTTCATCATTAGCTTGTGGTGTATGCAAAAAGGATTTTTTTTAACATTTTAGATCAGTGATTGCATTATGTAATCCGTACCTTTTGAATGACCTATTAAATAAATTCTCATCCTCGCCTCCTCCATTGTTCATAAACTTCTTTTCGGTCAAGCCGGTACTGCTCTGAACTTTATTATATGAGTTTCATATTATCGGGAAGGACATTCTCGTAATTAGAACTTTAGTGGAAAGCAAGTGAGTAATGTTTCTTGGCAATCTGTTGTAAAGTCTCCTACGTTAATTTTTCCTCTGATTGCATTGAGGTGAGTTTTTACAGCTCAGTTTTAGGGGTTCGTTTGTTTAAGATAGTAGTAAACGTGACATATCTGAAATCCTTGATCTTGGAACCCATAATGCACTTCTCTGACATATAACTTTGATGGAGAAAATTAAACACTTCTCCTTTTGAAATATTTGCAATTTGTGTAGTGGTTATTTCACATAACTCATTTTTGCTAATTTCTTGTAGTTGTTGGGAACCCTTGATTGTTTCCACTTCCCAAGGGACCTTATATTTTGTATTTTAATAATTTTGTTGTAGTGACTTACTATTTTCTTTATTTTAAGTTGTTTGTTCTGGACAACATGTTTCTAATTTTAAGCAGGGTTGTAGCATGCAGGTCATATGGCCTCCAGCTTAAGAGAATTGGAAGGGAATAGAGTTGCAATGCCGTGTTTAGATGTCTAGAAACCTTTCCTGAATCGAAGAAGTCTTTCATGGGGTAAGGATTTGGAGTCGAGATGGTTTTACATCCCAATAATTTAAGGACATGGAGGATACACGAGATGACACTAGGTCAACAGAGCAAGGGCTTCCTAATAGTGCATGGTGGGGTTCAGATTTCATAGAGAAATTCGAGTCTGTTTCATTGCTTTCTCAAGATGATAGTTTGAGTAATAGAGAATCACCAAAAAGTTCTGAAGAAGATGGATTACCTTCACAGACTGCTTCACAAATTCTCTGGAGCACTGGGATACTTTCTGAAAGAATACCAAATGGTTTCTACTCTGTCGTACCGGTGAGAACTGTGATCCATTTATCGCCGTGAAATATTACTATCCCTAACTTCCAATTGATTGATTTTTGGTGTAATATGTGGTGTAACATGAACTTCTGAGGGGTTCTCAGTAATGTGTTTGTGAATACTGGATAGCAATGAACATCTATTTTTGTTTTCTTTTACTGCTTTACTGTTAGACTTTGGCATTGGTAATCTTCCTTTCACTGTCTCTTTGATAATTGTTGGTTTGTTCTATTTCTTCGTGAATCTTTATGAATGCTTTGTGTGTGAAGTACAAATAAATGGATATTAGTGCAGGCAATAGGAATGGGAAGAAAGGAATGTGATTAAATTGGAGCTGCTGTAGTTTCTGTGGCCAATGCCCTTGTCGAAGGATAGATTCTTTTCTTTTCTGCTTCTAGTGCTGTGCTCTTACATGTGTTTGTCATTTCCTCTGATATACTCTTTAAAAATTGTGCATTTACGGTTTCTTGTTTCCAAAGTTGTCACCATTTGTCAAGTAATTATATGTTTTATGTACTTTTATGTTTATTTAAATGCAGGAATTTATTTATATGAGAGAGAATTTTAGGTGAGGATCATGAATGTTGTGCATTCAGACTAATATGACACTGGTTATTGCTCAAACCATACATGTATTTTATTCATGAGCTAATTTGATTGCATTCTGTGAGCAGGATAAAAAGCTCAAGGAACTTTTTGATACTCTTCCAACTTTTGATGAGCTTAATGCTTTGGAGGCAGAGGGTTTCAAGATTGATACTATTCTTGTCGATACAAAAAAAGATAAGAAGCTATCTATGTTAAAGCAATTGGTTTTAGCACTGGTGAAGGGATTGAACTCAAATCCAGCTGCTATGATAAAGAAGATTGCTGGACTGGTGAGAACTTTTCCATGACCTTGTTGGATTCCAAAGATATCCCGTTAGAAATATTACACACACATTGACTCACTATTATGTGTTACTTGGCTTTCCTATTATCAACATCCCTTTTTAAGGATTTGGGTAGACGTCTAAGTCCATTTATTTGTTTGATTATGGACATGCTGAGATTTATTTTTAATGTTTCAGAAACAACACATGTTCCTTTATTTCAACCATTTATTCACATGTAGAGATGCACAGTGAAAGAGGAGAAATTAGGGTAAAGTTAAAATAAACACAAAAAAATGAAGAAATATTAGTGAAAAGTATAGTTCTGAAGAACAAGGAGAAAAAGTTGGTGTTGGCTTTTAAGAGGATGCAATTTCTCTTTTGTTATTTGTTTTCTTTGGATTCCGACTGAAATGATAATTTTTGGCAATCACTGTGTATGTAAATTTATCAGCTTTGTATAGGGTCAGTTATTGTTCTTGTGGTATGGTCCAAAATTCTTGTGATGATGGTGCGTTTGACACTTGGATAAGGTAATTGGATGATGACATTAAGGCAGCAAACACCGGCACAGCATAGCTTTGCTGGTGATCAATGTCAACTGCATTTGGTAATGAAAGCAATGAAGAAGGACAACTATTCTTCTTGAATTCCATACAGAGTTCAAATTCTTGTTTTAGGTGGAGAAGATTAATGTTTGTATATTCACTGTTGTACTTGTTGGGTAATGATTCAATTGTGATGTAAACCCTGGAGGAAATAATTCAGCATTTCTTGGTCAATTCAGAATTCAAATTATAGTAAATATATTTTCCTTAACATTATAGGCAACTATTCAAATTTTTTAATTTAAAAACTACTTATTTTATTTCCTTTCATTGGTGAATAGGTTTCTGACTTTTATAAGAGGCCAACAGTTGACAGTCCAGCAAAATCTGCAGTTGAAGAAACCTCCCAGGTGATTGAAAATCACGGTGTTCAGTTGTTGGGGCAAATAAGGCATGGTTTATGCCGTCCCCGGGCAATCTTGTTTAAAGTTTTGGCAGATACTGTAGGTCTTGAGAGTAGGCTCATGGTGGTAAGCTCCAGGCCCTTCTATTGAATTAACTTTTTCTTTTGATTCTGCTGTCTCTCTCTCTCTTAATTTCTTTTTTACCCTTGAGATTTAATATCTTGATAAGAAATGTGCTTTTTTCCAGGGTTTACCAAATGACAGGGCTGTTGAGTGCACAGACTCGTATAAGCATATGTCTGTGATAGTTGTATTGAATTCTGTTGAACTACTGGTTGATCTGATGAGGTTTCCTGGTCAATTGATACCCCGGTCAACCAGGGCAATGTTTATGACTCATATTTCTGCAGCAGGGGAGAGCGACTCTGCAGAAAATGATTCATGTGATTCACCCCTGGAACCAAACAGTCCTCTTTATGGTTTTTCTGAGAGAGTTGATACTGACAGGTTAGGACATTGCCTTGAGTCACCTTTTGCTGCCTATTTCACTTTCATGGTAAAGTGTGAATGTTTTATAAGTTGTTTGCTGTCTTGTTTCTTATTTACAGTGTTGAGAGGGATGACAACTTTCAGTTCCATAGGAAAATAGAAGCTTCTTCAAATGTTACAGGTCCTTCATTGAGAAATACAATGTTGCGATCAGCTACCTCTATTGACAGAAAATTGAAGTAAAATTTTCCTTCATTCTATCTTGCACTTAGGCATCTGCAAGTTATTAGTACTTATCTGTTTGACTTGAAGTGTAATAGATCCTAAAAGTTTTGATTGAACCTATTATTTTCACCTTTTGTTTTTCCTCAGTTTGTCTCATAGTGAACCAAATATAGCAACTACTTTTTGGCGGCGTAGCAGAAAAAAGGTCATTGCTGAACAGCGGACTGCTAGTTCAAGGTTTTCTACAAATCCTTTTATGTCAATCGACATTTTGTATGACTGCCAATATAGGTGAAACTTTAGGAGTTTTTTGTAGGGTAAAAAATATTTTCTTTTGTGGGCTTCATACTCTCCTTTGGCATAAATCCTCTGGATTATGCTTATTGGAAGATTTAGAAGTCATGAGCTCATATTGGGTCATATGGTATATCATCAATTATAGATCTGGGAATGGACTGCTTCACATATAGTACTGTATATTAAACTGTTTTTACTTGAATACGATCTCTGCACATGTTCATTCACATCTTTTAAGAAGGTATACCTGAAAGAGGGAACATCTAGTTATTTGGAACTTATTGAGATGTTTTATCTGCAATACCTTGGTAGCAAACTATGAGGAAAGCTCTATACATGCTGTGTAAAATCTTGTTTATTCAAGACTAATCAGATTATTGATCTGTATAAGAACTTAGAATCTGAATACATTAGGACATGTAGATGCTTAAAATGTGGATGCCCTTTATCTTGGCCAAAACTCACTAAAAGGCTTTTATGTAGGCCTGTAATATGGTTAAAGGTTTAACTATAACTAAGTGACAATGATAGTAAGGTAATGAGGCTCAAAAGAGATGGCTTGCTTTCTTGATTAACATGTGGTTCATGGACCATAGATATGAAATTTATATTCAAAAGGGATTATGTTGGTTCTTGTGATGGATTTTTTGGTCACAATAAACTGCTACTTGAAAAGAATTAGTTGGTTAGATGCTAAAGTTTGTTACCCTTTTCTTCACTATGTTTAATGAAAACTTTTTGTTCTGATACTCCTATAACTAAAAAGTTTAATTCAGAGGAGAGAAATTCCCTTGAAGCATGCAGGTTCTTTGCATGCCTGCTAGATCTACAAAGGGTTTTAGCACCTATATGTGTGGTTATGGTTCTCTGTGAGTAGTCAATTGTCCCTAGGTTCCTTGTTGCTAGGTACAAACTTACGGTCGCTAGGTTAGTCTGCTTGGCAACAACTTTCATGTATTCTACAAGTCTTTGAACTTTTCGGTAGTTTTTTCTGCTCTTTAAAGAGACTGGATCTAAGAACTTATGTAACTTAATCATGTGAGCTTCTTATTTGACTTGCAATCTTTTGGCAGTTCTTTCTAAATTCTAAATTGTGCTACTGAGAAGGTCAATTTTTCAATTGCAAACTTAAATGGTAGAACAATTCACAGATGGATATGGTTAACCTGCCAGATTGGGATTTGCACTCTTGGATGGCTAAACCTGGTTTTCTTTGTTTATATTTGGACATTATCGGCTCTGGTTGTGAACCTGCATACAAGAGATAGAGTTTGTTCAGGCTGTGTCCCATAAATTTTTGTCCAACAAAGCCTGTACATATATCGAGCTTACATGAAAAATGTTTTCCCTTTTAGCCTGCCCCTGTTGAGATATTTGTTAAAATGAATGCCACTTAAATCTGTTACTTAAGGTTGATATTGAATAAAATTTTAGGTATATATCTTTTGCCAGGCCTGCTTATTTATGCTACCTCCTCACTTTTCCTTGCATAGTATATATAATGATCAGTTCAAATTTAAAATTGTGCTCGGGCCTCTTTGCTCAAACTTTTTTGGTTCCATACCATTCTGTTGGACTGCTTCATAGCTTGAAATATCGGTTGAAGGTTATTGACAGATGTAGGATAGCTGATGAATATACTCACTATTTTGTAATAATACATATAATGTTACAAGTTTAGGCCTCTTGGACGTTAAGTATGCTCTATATTTGCTGGAAGTTAGATTTGAGAGCTGAGATTTAGAAATAAGGACTTTAAAACAAAAAGGTAGGCTAGAAATTTCTTGTAGAGTTTCTTACAAAAATTAGGAATCACTTTTAGGGTTTAAACACAAAAAACTGTCAATGTCAAAGGTTACTATAAACCACTTCTAAGGTTTTTAGAATCAGTCCAAAATCGAAAAATCACTCTTACAAAGAAAACATCACTCTTCCCATAATTGAAATTCAGGAATTCTGGAAAACCTCACATGATTATGTGCTAAGGACAATTAAAGAAAATAAACCTAAACATGATTATTAAAGAAAAATAACAGACTTTCACGAACATACGAGCAAATCCCATTCTCTATCAGTTCCATTGTATTTTCTGTTACTGATACTGTTAGAGAGGTTTATGTGTAAATAATCTTCAGACCCTATAATAAATATAAATGTTTGGTTTCTAGTTTGTCTTTTCATTATCATACTTCTTTTTACAGTTTCTTTTTGGGCCATAATTCTGGAGTAACCCATAGATATATCACACAATAATTTTCTCTTGACATGCAGTTGATGCTTTTGACAGTAATTGTTGGGTCTTTGTTTGGTGCTTTTTTCATTGGATGTTGGTTAAAAGCTTATGTTCTTTCTTCATAGATTTAATTTTAGTTCTCATCAAACTTGATTTTTCAGCCCAGAGCATCCTTCACTTCGAGTACGTGGGAGGTCAATGTTAAGTGGTGACAGACACTCAATCAGAGGTTATGCTGATGACGTTGCTACATCGAGGTTCTGACCTCTGTTCCTAAATTTTTATGCATTTTAGATTCTAGTATGCATGATAGAATTTTGAATCATTTCTTTATTCAATCGGTCTTCCTCATTTTTCAATTCATGGTTACTCTATTTTTGTTGGTTCACTAGCGTAGTTTCCGGAAATCAGTATTTTCCTTGGAACATGCACTACAAACTAGGAAGTTCTGAAAACTATCTGTGATTTTAAATATTTCAACTAAATTTTCTTGGCAATTTTTTTTTTTTGGGTTTTACTTCCTTTCTTTTTGGCTTAATCATGAAGAACTTTCCATTGATCCTTTCCTCTGTCAATCAGAGGCAGGTAATGCCCCTTGCTCAGTAGCTTTCTTGTTAAGCCCTATCTAAAGTAACCGAAAACTTACACGTTCACAAGTTGTATTATTCTCTTTGCATGAGGGAGTATATACATCCTACCCAGCAGTTGTTTACGAACTAACATGTGCTAACACTCAGCAGATGATGCTTCCACCATTATCTAGACCAAAAGCTATGAAAAATAGGTGACGTATTAATTCAGCTGCAGTGGTACATTCATATGCTTAATGCTTACAGTTTCTCATTTGAAAGTGAAAACAAAAATTTCTTGGAAGGTGCAACTTGAGAAATAGGTTTTCAATGAAGATTTCTAGCAACCTCCTATTTGCCCCACAATGGTATCCAACGAAAGGATTTTGCATGAGAATGTCCTCCTGTGGTACCATTGATCAAAGTTAATCAGAGAATTCAAATGATCCAGACTCTCCCAAACTCTTCCCATGAAAGATTTGATATAGTAATTCACTAGAGCCTTTCTATCCCTAATCCTAGCTAAAAATAAAAGAAAATTCCAAACCTCTTACAATTTTTTTGTCAGCAGCTCACTTTCCTTGGCCGCGTTACCTATTTTCAGAAAATCTATTATTTTCCCTCTCCACCTACAATGCAAACTGTACGTAGCTTTGAGCAAGTCCAAAGTGAAACTGTTGGTCTAGGAGGCCTTGTAACCAAAATTCTAGTCATATGTAGAAGATATGAGCGTTATGCTATATCCATTTTCACTGGTATGATGTCAAGGATAGAAGAACGGAAGTCTTTGATATTGTTTCCTTGCAAATTCTACATCCAAAAAATTTTAAACTCCATTTTTCCAAATTTACATGAAATGCTTCTCAGAGACTAGTTAGCACGTTTGGGTTCAAATCACCAATAGCAACGAGTGTGGTGAGTCAATTCATGACTAGTCCTTGTGTTGAGTAATGGGAGCTAACTCTTCATAATATTGGGTACATTAAATAGGCTTCCTGACAAGGTCTTTTATATGTTAATAATAGACACTTTGATATATTTGGATATGTAGATGCAGATTATACTGGTTAATAATTTGATAGACATTCCATATCGGGTTATTGCGGATTTATAAGGGGAACTATGTTGTCATGGAAAAGTAAAAAGAAAAATGTAGTAGTTCATCCTAGTGCAGAAACTGAGTATATGGAGCTCCTATGGTTTCATCATCTTTCTGAAGAAATTGAATTTATCCATCAAGAGCAGCACCACTGAAGCCTATGAAACTAGTTTGTGACAACCAAGCAGCACTGCATATTGCTTTAAATTCAGATTATCACCAAATGACAAAGCATATAGAGGTGGATTGTCACTTTATTCAAGAAAGAACAGTTTCTAAAGATTCTATAGTCTCAGTAGACCAGTTAGCTTACCTCTTTACTAAATCCTTAGGGGGTTGAGAATTTCATAATTTCGTACTAAGCTGGGTATTGATAATATATATACATCCGCTGGGGGAGCATTATAAAATGATATTTTAGTCCTTTTTTACACTTCATAATATTTGTATAATTATATCCAAATATTTTTAAGTATACAAAAGGCTGAACATGGTGTTACAATTATAAATACCACCCTACACAATACATAGACATATTGTTAAAACCATAGACACTTTGCACATGGTCTTTTAGTTTGTTCCCTAGTTTTTTTTTTTATGTAGTCTGATGATGGACAAAAGGTAAGAATAGTGCCAGAGAAAGAAAAGGTTGATGATAAGAGATGTATGGGTGCAATATCAGATTTCTTGCCATAGTGTTGTCATTTGGTGTTGGCTATGTTTACTGACATTTGCATAGAAGTATGCATCTCTACTTAGAGCAGCCTAATATGGAATTTCTCTTTTTAGTTACAGATCAGAGGGCTCATCAACATCAGAAGCTCGTAGAATAAGAAGAAGAAGCATAAGCATGACACCAGAGATTGGTGATGATATAGTAAGGTTGGTATTTGTTTGTCTTGAACTTTTGAGCACTGCTTTATATAATCTTTTCATCCGATAGGTGCTGCAAATTTGTTGATTATTATATTTCTTTATTTTTATATCATAATCTAGCATCCAATTCTCAATAATTTTGTTCATCTATCTTTAAAGTATCTTAGACAATGAAGGCATGTTCAATTGTAGAAAAATGAATAGTGGCATGAACAGTACTTTAACACACTCCCTCTTGTACTTCTTTCACTTCTAGTTTTTATTTTATTTTTTTGGCGCTGATATCATGTAGAGAAGGAAAAGGAGAGAATATAATGACTTATTATTAACTAGGTTTTAGGCCTTTTTTTATAAAAGTATAGCAATACTTACTAAGACCATTGTTCCGTAATAGGATACCTGAAGTATTCAAATAAAGGAAAGCCAAGGAATATCGTTGAGGGTACAAACCAAGTAGAAATAAGTGTCTATTAACAGTTTTCAACTAAACGAATACTAAGCATTTAGGGTTTAAGTTGATGAGTAGTATTTGAAGAAGGGCTCTCCGATTGCTGTTATTTGTTATAGAACATTCGTAGCATCTACTTCTTGAATACACCAAACTTGATCATTTTTGTGCATGTGATTTGAGGTCATGGTTAAGTTTTTCTAATGTTCCATATCAGAAATTGTTTTGAGAGACATGATCCCGTCTTTTTTTAATTATATGTTGAGTTCTTATGCTTGGAAAGCACTTTAGTATTTGGTGAACCTTTCAGGGCTGTCCGTGCAATGAATGAAAGTTTGAAGCAAAATCGTGTTCCAAGGGAACGTGGAGAGGATGGGTCCTATGCAAATACTTCAGACGATAAGGAGGGCAGATCTGATCACCAAAAGAATGTAGATTTCGTTTCCTTTTCTTGATGAAGTATAAATACAATCAACTTCTTTATCTCTTTAGCATGCAACATGGTGATTAAATGTGTGTCTGTATATGTTAAAAGCAGGTTTTTGCTCTGAGTCTGTAGTCAATTTGCATGCTCTGATATGAAAATATACATCTCTTCGGTTGTTATGGATCATGATTGTTTTACATCTTGTGTTAAATGTTTTTTCTTTCTTTTTTCCAGGAACACTACTCTATAACACCTCAATTGAGAAAAAAAGGAATATCAGTGAAATAAACTGTAACTGTTATAAAATCATGTCAGCCATAACTTCTCAGAACTGTCAACGATGCTTGCCCTTGTACAGAAATGTATTTTATGTTGACTTGGTATTAATATAACTCTGGTGTTCTAACTAGTTACTGCTTCTATAACCATGTGGTACATCCACTATCAGATTTTATGCACAATGATACTAGATTGATGTATCTTTTGGTAATATTTGCACATTGTCATCCAAATAATTTAGCATTTTACTTCTTCACTGTTTTTCAGAATATCAAATACCAGGCACAAATGCACTTTTCATAACCTATGTGAAACGTGGTTGAGTGTACATGGTTCTGCTATTTTCATCTATGAGAAGCATAGTATGAAACGATTTGGAGTCTAGTATTGTTGACTCTGATTATCTGACTTTCAGTTCTTGCAACTTTCTTTTCATTTTCTTTCAACGTACAAGTGTAGAAATGATTTTATGCTAAACGATGTTCCTATATGTCTGATTAATTGTGCTAAAGAAAAAGTTAATTCCTGCAACATAGACAATTCTAATTTTGAAACACTACATAGGTTTAATAACTTTCCAGCTATGTTAGTTGTGCAGTTAAGCTACCTTAGCTAGCCTAGTTGTTTTATAGCATTCCCAGGAGTTTGATGCTGACTCAGTTACTTAATTTGTTTTATTATTATTTGTGTATGAATATTGTTTACAAGAAATTCATGTTTCCAGTTGGAAGTTTGTGGGACCTAGGCAAGTCTTTGAACTGCAGCTCTACCATCCATGGGGACAGTAAATCACTTTCTGCCATGTTTCAGGTGTCAGGTTTTGATCTTGATGCTCGTGGTTTGATATCGGGTGGAAGATCTGCTTTATATAGCATTGAAAGGAACCAGTTAGATTCTCAGAAGGCAATTTCCTTACCATCCTCTCCACATGAATATAGGAGTCAAACTTCTGAGAGAAGCAGACCTTCAGGCTATGGAGTAAATGATGAATTAGTTTCAACATGGAATAAAATTCTCGAATCTCCAATGTTCCACAACAAACCTCTGTTACCTTTCCAAGAATGGAATATTGATTTCTCAGAGGTAACTGTTGGAACTCGTGTTGGGATAGGTAAGAATTGATCAGCAATATAACTTTTCTAAATCTTCATTTTTTTCAACATTATGAACCTTTACAAGTTCTTTTTGATTATCAATTTATTGTCAAGAGTGAAACTATAGTAATTAACTAGCAAAGAAAAGTGCTTAGGTCCTTAGGCACTATTCATCCTGCAAGATAAAAAATTTGTTGAGCTTGCCTACTTATTTTCTAGCCTTGCTTTATTATTTTTGTTGCTTATGCTTATTGGGATGCCAGAGCTGATTAGAGCTTAGAGTACTGGCTAGGAATTTGTTTGTTTTTTTATCATGTCTTGTAAAAAGAAGCATTCATGAATTTTTTGTAGTTATAAGAGGATTGCGTATGAAAGTGCAGTAGTGGTATTACTATAGTCTTAAATTTATTTGAATTTAATTGATTTTACAAATCAAGGTTTGTTTTGGGGTTTAATTTTAATTATAACCTACATGCCTTGTCTTTTGGCCATTTTTTCATATCTTTCCTTCTCTACCTCAAGCTTAGTTGCTGGGGAAGGGGATTTATTTGTTCATGAGAGTATTAGCCATTTATGATCGTCTTCCGAGCTAACTCATCGTTGTGTCAACACCCTGCCCCAACATTGTCTATTTCTATAGTCAAAGATTAACTATAAACATATATTCCTTGTTTTGTGGACTATAAGCAATTCTTTGTGCTACTAGTCTTGAAACTCTCTGTTCCTTGAAATTAATTCATTTTTCCTCTTATGAAGGATTTTTTGGGGAAGTATTCCGTGGCGTATGGAATGGAACTGAAGTTGCAATCAAAGTTTTTCTTGAGCAAGATCTAACAGCTGAGAACATGGAGGACTTCTGCAATGAGATATCCATCCTTAGGTATCTTCTTGTTGATATTTTTATGTTGTAGTTTAATCCTATCCATTTATCTATCTAACTTTGCACTCTTTTTGGATTTCTACATGTGCTTACTCCAGCCGTCTTCGACATCCTAATGGTATTCCTCTTAATCTGCTTGTAGTTGAGTAAAATGCTTTACATTTATTTCTTTTGGAGATTCATGCCTGTGGTGTTAAATTACTGAAGCAAAGAATTTTCAGAATCACCCATTGAGAAATGAACAAGATTCAGTTCTACACCTTGAGATTAGATTCATAGGCCTGCTTGTAGACTATATTCTTCCCAACATTGAAATTAAGACCCGGAGCTTGAACCAACAAGCTATGCCTGCTTGTAGACTAAATTCTTTCCCTGCTTGTTGGTGAAATAACATATTGCTGCTTCTTGCAGTTATCTTATTTTTGGGTGCTTGTACAAAACCTCCACGTTTATCAATGGTTACAGAATACATGGAAATGGGGTCCCTGTATTATTTGATCCACTTGAGCGATCAAAAGAAAAAGCTTAGTTGGCGGAGAAGGTTAAAGATGCTGCGGGATATATGCAGGTGTGTTCCCCACACATATGACGATGATATGCTGTTGTAGATTAGTCATTTGTTATGTGAGAAACTTGATAAAGTGGTTTGTAGGAAAGGAATTGTCAGTTTTTCTTGATTCCGACTTGTTGAAGAAAGAATCAGTAGTCTCAATCCTGATTTCTTATTTTAAATTCCTTCATATGTTAGGGTGTAACTTAGCAAGCTTTTATCAACTGCCATCCTCATCTTTTATGCCTTGTTCGTGATAGAAACCCTTTCAAATGTCACTTACAATCTCTTGACCCTTCATGTTACTTTTTTTAGATATGTTTTGTGAATACTGCATAAGTTTTCTGTTCCCTTATGAAGGGCTGCGTGGACCTCCATGCCTTCCTCAGAATTCATTTCGGTCTAGTTCCCTACTTCACAGAAATCAATAGAACTTCTCAATTGATCTCATATATTTAGCTATAACTTCTTTTTCCATTAGTTTATCCATCTAATTTTACTGAATTATTTTAGATAATTGACCTTAAAGACCCATTCTTTTATTTAATTCCATTATCTTTTCCCCCTTTTTTTTCAATTGTTTAATTTTTTTGCTGTCTAGTATCTTTTGGTCCTTCATGCATTTGCACTTCCATGACCTGATACTACCTCTAATATCTGTGATATGGATGATTTTTAGATCTAAGAAAGTAAGCATTTAGCTGTATGCTGACAATGTCTTTTTTGGGTGATCAAGGGGGTTGATGTGCATACATCGAATGAAGATAGTCCACCGAGACCTTAAAAGTGCAAACTGTCTTGTGAATAAGCATTGGACTGTCAAGATCTGTGATTTTGGGTTATCCAGAATAATGACAGATATGTCTATTAGGGACTCGTCGTCTGCTGGAACTCCAGAATGGATGGCGCCTGAACTTATTCGAAATGAACCCTTCTCGGAGAAGTGTGATATTTTCAGCCTTGGGGTCATAATGTGGGAACTCTGTACATTAAATAGACCTTGGGAAGGTGTACCACCAGAAAGGGTCAGCTTTTTGTACAATTTTCATTTCCTAAATACCTTTTTTGCTTTTGTTTCATCTAACATAAATTATCACAACTCAACCGAATTCTGAGTCCCTTATGGCCTTTCGATCTATGATTTTCAGGTAGTTTATGCTGTGGCTAATGAGGGTTCCCGCTTGGAGATTCCTGAAGGTCCTCTGGGCCGGCTAATTTCAGGTATGAATTTTATCAGCGGACTAAACGAGAAAGATTATTGTAAATATAACGCAGCTTCAGAAATTTTATTGGCTCACTTAAATGATTTTTAAGACAAAAGAGAAGGCTATCTATCACCTGAAACGAACTTTAAGTGAGTTTCAACTGGTGTTGTTGATTGCAGATTCTTGGGGAGAACCACATGAAAGGCCCAGCTGCGAAGAGATACTGTCTCGTTTGCTAGACTGCGAATACTCCCTCTGTTGATACAGGTTGTTTCTTGTTGTATAGAAAACAAACATGGTAGAGCTGTTACAATTGTGTTCCTCTCGGCCGAGTTGTATACTGTTTTTCAATGATTTTTCCCATCATTGTGGATAACTTTGTAACGCGTCAGTTTTTGGCTTCCAATGGGACAAATTCTTCCATTTTCTCTGCAATATCGGGGGAATAGAAGAGAGAAAAGAATTGATAAATGTACTCTTGCAAGAAAATTTTCACCTTTGGATTTCGCATGCCAATTTACATGCATTGGAACTATAAACCTGTCCAAATAAATAGGAGAATGTTATGAAGAAAGGAATTGTGATAGGCACGTAGTTGGTACTGAGTTTTTCTCTAACTCGTTCGTCTCTCATGTCCATCGATTTTGCTATTAGAGCCTAGTTCGATACGCATTTAGAAAAGGATAAGAAGTCCATCAAAGTGTTTTTTCTTCTTCTTTCTTTTAGAAATTAAATAACTCTATTCAAAGGCAAAGATGCAAAGGCAAAGATGCAAGTAGATAAGGAAAAATAGGCATCGTTGATGAAAGCTTGAGAGTATATGAGCGTAGATATGCATCGGTGGAAATCTTTGATGAGATATAAGATGATGACAATTTATAACTAGCTTAAGATGAACTTCGAATTGAAGATTAGTGGACTCACATGCATGAAGAAGGTAAGCATGAGCTCTAAGGATTTAATATATATTCAAATGAACAGATTATGATTAAAGGACTTAACATAATCATTGGATCATACTAGTGTGTTATGAAGGACTTTGGCTTGGATAATTTATCACCAATGGATAGAAATTTTGGGAAATTTTGGATGATGTGACAAATAAGATTACATAAGATATACATCAGCTTTAACAGATAAAGGTTGGGAGAATCATTTGAAGATAGTGAAGATCTTCGTGTATATGGATGTATCTTTTATAATTCAATACAATCTCTTATTTTGTTGGTTGTAACGTAACTATTTGGATACGAGTGTCATTCAATTGGTTAGTGTAATATAATATGATAATGATTTATATGATCTAGACAGTTTAATTCAGTTAGGATTATGATTTGTAACTTGATCATCAAGTCATAGGTGCCTATATATAACTCATTTGAGTCTTGCTCCTTATCATACATGGAGTGACAACATTGAGAGAGAAATCATTCCTTTGTATATTTTAAGGGAAGTAATAAATGTTGACTTTTAACGTATTTCTTGTGTGCTTTGCTGTTGCTTTTGATTAATTATTGTGTGAGGCATTCGAAAACAAGTTTTGTTGGTCGACAATCACGTAAGGAAGACTGATTCTTGCTTAAACAAACCTAAGTGAAATTACCGTATAAAGGTGTAAGTGTAATTTCGGTGTAAGTTTGATGTCTAGAAAACTTTTGTAACACTAACATGGTGAATATAGGTTGGTAGTTACACTGGTTTTCAAGCTTTTTGATAGAAACAAGAATAAAAGCTCAGACCATAAGAGTTGCTATTTCTTATAGGCTAACTTGATACCTTTGATGATTAAAACAAGTTCTTAAATGAGTAACTAAAGAGACTAGGTTGAAGATAACGCAGGGCTATATATTTCTTGAATCTGATTCACCAAAAGTTGCTCCCTTATTCAAATGATTAATTCTTTAGTTATTTAGTTCTTGTTTTTTTTTCTTTTACATGGAAAAGTTTGGTGCTACTTTGTAACATCCTGATTTGATGACTGTCTCCACAAACCAATACTAGACCTTCCCAGCATGCTTTGTCCTCACTTGCATGCTCTCCTAGAAAAACTTCCCAGGATGTCACCCATTCCAAATTGCTCTAAGTCAAGCACGCTTAACTTTGGAGTTCGTACGGAATGTGCTCCGAAAATGTAGGTGCCCCTTATTGTGCGTTACTGTTGAGCGGACCTGAGGTCCAGGAGCGGAGGTTAGGCGATATAGTTTGACTTCGGTCATTGGAGTGTGTTTTGGTTTTTGCAGGTTGTTTTAAAAAAATTTGGCTAGTCAATATACAGTCATTGTGTTGTCCGATTTTCGAAAATTTTTCGTAACTTTGATTTTCTTGTGTGTGATGTGATGATGCTGATAAGCCTTACATAGCTGGGTTAAGAGCACCGCGTGTACTCTTAGCCCGAGTTTGTGGCGGTTGTCACAGGCTCGGGCCGGTCCGGATCGTGATATACTTTCCTTCCAAATGGAATACATGGTGTTACCATATGCAATGATGTAGATTGCTTTGTCTTTAGCTAATATACACCTATCTTGCTCCAATTTTTCGAGGATGTCAATATAACTAAGAGTTAAAATAGATAGTTTACACAACTCTTATATTATGACTATATGTATGAAGAGAATTACATTTGAAGAAAATGTGTTGTAAGGATTCTTGGTCTTCTTGCATAGGCAACATATTTATAAGGAGTTGAGGAATCTTAGCTTGTCCATGGTCCTTATTTTTGTTTATAAACATGCTACATAAGAAAAGAAACTTTAAGCAATAGCTTTTTGCACTAGATGATCCCATACCAAGCTATCTCTTGTATATTAGGAAGCAAGTAGTTCTTGCAAGAGTCATTAATGTAACTTCCAAAAGGATGCTTCAACCAAACATAAAGATCTTCCATTCCTTGAATAAATATGTAATCAACAATGGAATTACTAAATCAAAAGGAGTTGTTGGCCCATTCATTTTCATTTATTAAGTCTTTGGCCTTAGTTGAATCAAAAAACAAGTACTTAAGGATTGGAAATAAGTTAGTCTTATAAAAGAGACCTAACTTACTCCGATTGTAAAATCATAAAGAAGCTAGTTCCTCGTTTCCAATTCTATAAGCAATGTTCATGTTAAGGGAGTCCCTAATTTTGAGTAATTGATTCATATATCAAGAATGAGTGGTTTTATTCCTATCTTTCCATAAGCTTTTTTCCTTTGATAAAATAGTTGTATATCTATTAAACCTAAAGAGCCTCTTTGCTGGTTAATATCCTCCAAATTCTAGTTACTATGAAATTTTTATTGGCTATGGATACTGAAATGATGCTCTATCCTCTAGCTTTCCTTGGCATACATATCTTAGATTATTTAACTTTCACAAAATACCTCTTGTTCAATTCTACGGACCAAAGAAAGCTTCTCAACATCATTTTTATAATCTTTATCAATCTTTTGGAAAGGAAAATATATAAAGGACCAATATATATAGAGGGAATTAATAATAGAATTAATCAATTGAATCCTTCTGGCAAAAAGATAAGGATTTATTACACTAGTTATTAATTCTCCTCTGGATCTTCTCCAACAGTAACCTATCAAAGTTACAATAATGTAAGGTCATATAATGTGATATAATAGTTGAATAATGTAATAATGCAAAATATATAAAGATATAATAGTTGAATAATGCAATATTGTAACATACAAAAAATTATAAGAATATGGTACTAAAATTTTATATTTATATTTAGTATCTAACTAGTTTGAATATTAAATTTATCAAAATCTACAATTTGAGTGAAGATGAATTTTTACTCAAATATCATTATTTATAGGTAGAAAGTAATTGAATTTAATCATTTTTCTTTATCTAAAAATGAAGATGCCTTACAACCAAACTTCTTTCTTAATAGGTTAATAGGAATCTAATAAAATATCTTAAATAACTTTAATACAGTGTGCAAATGTTATAACTAAGCATTGTGCCAAATTAAGCATTCTATATTGCATAAACAAAGATTTAATACAATATTTGTGGCCTCTAATGAATATTTACTCTCAAACTTATAATCCTTTATAATTTAACCTAATCACTCTAATGACACTTAATCCCTCTTTTTCTTATTTATCTTCTGTTTAATGATCCTTATTTATGAATTATGTATCAAATTATTCGTTGGAACCTTTGTATGACCATTAGATACTTATATGGATATTCTAATTCATCGAGGGGTAATTAATTATCTCTAGGTGATTAATTGCTTGAATTATGCAAAATGCATATGGCTGTTAATTTTTGAATAATAACTTCTTTTTAATCATCTTCAATTAACTTCAAGTCTAAACTCTTCCAGCAATCAAAGTTTATATCTTGAACTAGTTGGTATCTCTATACAAGGGTTGGTTCATCTTAATAGGATTTACATCTTTATTCTTCTTCTTTTCATTAGAACAAAGAACGATTTGATTTCTTTAATAAAAAAAGTAATTCCAAAAACCTTTGATTGTTTAAAAGTGAAAGAAACTTGTTCTTTATAGTTTTTAATATATAATTCATTAATTCAAGTTGTTATTGAGTTTGAATTGATCCATATCTTGGTTACTTTAAATTTGATGCACTTACATGTTTACTAATCTTTATTTGATACTTTTGATGTTATTGATTTTTGATTAACATATGACTTAATTCTTTCCTTAGTCATGAGTTTTCTTTGGTTTTAATTTTTAGATGAAAACATTATTGATTGAGTTAAGTTTTGTTCTTTAAAGAACTTAAGAACGAAACAAAGAATGGTAAAAATAAAGAATGTGTGAGTCTAGCGTTGAGAAAAGTCTTTTAAAAGAGTGAAACACTAGTGTATTAATATCTTTTTAGAGAATATATATATAAGAGAGCGTTTGAATTCTACTTTTACTAACTTCTTTTTGTAACTATAGAGTCTTTACTTAATCCAATATATGTGATGTATATGTCATAACGAAGTAATCTATTATTAAACATGTCATCTAAATGTGGTTTAACACTTCTGAAAGAGAAGGATGAATATGATATGCAACATATGAGAGATATCTTAGAGATGTATCTTATAAAATTGTTGGATTGCAAAGGAGGAAAACAATCTCAAATCCCTTATAAGAGAGGATGCAACTAGATGTAATATATCACCCATAGAGGAAGTTAATAATGATAATGATAATTTACATGCGTAAGAAGTTGACTAAACATCTAAGGTTGATTGAGCATATTTAAACCTAAGAAGAGGAGTTAGGGGAGAAAGTGAGCTTAGGAGGGAGCATAGAGGCCTAAGGAAAAAATGATCTGAAAGCTTATTTAAAGTGAGAAAAATAAATAATTGATTTTGATAGCCGCAGCTACACTAACAAAAAGAAAGTGAAACTAATAGTGGTAAGATTCTTTGATTATGTCATTGTCTAGTAGGATCAATTAATGACAATGGGAGGAGAAATTCTAGGACCTGGAGAGACCTATAGATATTTCATATAACATGAAAGGTTTTATGAGGAGGAGAATTATACTAAATCGTTATTACATAGATTTATATCATAAATCACAAAGTATTTCTCAAGGTTCTAAGTATATGGAGGACTATCATAAAGAGAAGAAAATGGCATGACATAAACCAATATGAAGGAAAGTAGAAAAGAAATTATGTGCATAGTTTGAATTGATAGATAACTAATTTGGTAAAATTACCAAAATATTTATAATTAGAGAAAACAATGCATATAGTTATGAAGATTAAGAGGTAACTAATTTATAATAGATATGCAAAAAGTATGTTTTAGTACTTAATGTTTAACACTGAATTCAGCCTATAATATTTAACAATTTTAAACAAGGCTCTAACATTTTTCAAACTAAACTAGTTGAACTTCAGAATAACAAAACCCAAAACTTGTATTAAGGATCCTTCAACATATGTTGATGTGGAATTTCTTAGTTTTAGGGTCATCCTTAGGGATGGTATCATAATTTCCTAGTCTAAAGCCATTTATTGTTGTTCAAAACTAGCAAAAATATTGACTTATACTAACAACAAAAATTGATAAGGATCAACATAAAGTCGCTATAGCAAAAACAATAGATTGGTCTTAGACTAGTACTTATTAAAATTATTCACACATAATAATGATAAATAAAAGAGATAAAAGTAATAATAAGTTGTAACTTAAATGACAATATGAAATCAAAATCAAATGAAAGATTCAAATAACAAAAGTTTCAATTTAATATAAAGTTATCATATTATCTGTAATGGCCCAAAATGTACCCTAGTAGGTTTTGGTGTGAACAGGGTATTAAATTGGGAAATTTGATTGATGATTGG
>JANIMX020000281.1:90707-101893 GCA_024582655.2 Erythroxylum kunthianum | reverse complement strand
ATCATCTTCAAATTTTTTTATAACTTTATCTTTATTAATATTTTTTATTTATTTATTTTTATTTATTTCTTTTATTAAAGGTAAAATCTCTAAGTAAAAATTAGGTAATAAATTAGATGATTTTATTCTTAAAAAATTTATTATTGCACAATTATTATGTATCGGGTATATCAATATATCGATCGATACGTTTTAGTGTATTGATCAATATAGGATAATTTTCGATACACTTTAACGATAATTTTCCCTACTATTATATTTTTAGTCCAAAAATGTTTAAACTCTTTAATTCTAAATTAGTTAAGTAAATAATTTTATTTTAATATATTTATATAATATTTGTAAGTAAGTTATTAGTATGTGTATAAGAAACATGTCAAAAATTATTTAGTCTAAAAAATTATTATTAATTTTAGAATTATATAAATAAAAAAAAATACAAATGTTTACAATGAAACAATAATTCAAATAATAAAAATCTTAAAATAAATTCACATAAATTTTAAATAATGTTTTTCATCTTTTGAAGTTAATAATTCTTTAATTTTTTTTTCTTCTTCACTTTTTCTTGTAACTTTATTTTTATCAATATTTTTTTTGAATTTTTTTTATTAAAGTTAAGATCTCTAAATAAAAATTAAGTAATAAATTAGGTGATTTTATTTTTAAAAAATTTATTATTACACAATTATTATGTATTGGGTATATCAATGTATCGATCGATACATTTTAATGTATTAATCAATATAGGGTAATTTTCGATACACTTTAATAATATGTATTGAAATTGTTTTGTTGCGATACTATTACATATTGTATGATATTAATAACCATGTTCGTAAAGAACTTGTTGAATTTTTTATTCCATTAATTCATTTTATCTTTTAAAATTGTGTTTATCACAGGAGGTTCGAAAATCATGTTATGAAAACAAAAGGCAACGTAATCCTTTAAAATATCAATTAATTATATTGTTCCATCAGTTACATTAATAAAATATTAATGAAGACAACTTTTTGAACTAAATTATCTAATTTTTTTAAAGTGTGGACACTTAATTAATTAAAAAAATTAAGGTTAAATATTAAACAAAAATCTAAAAAATAATTTTTTAATTCATTTTTATCCTTTTATTTTAATATAATAATAAACAGAGGCTGTTTTGAAAACATAAAAACAACTGTTACTAAAAGCCCTATAAGAAAATGGTAATACATAAAGAAGTAATACCAGTATTACAGAGAGAAGTAATATGAGTCGTTAAAGTTCACTGTAGCCTTTGTGGGAGGTAAAATGATATACGACATCAATGACATTTCAATTATACATAAACTAGACAAGTCGTCTATCCTCCCTAAATTGACTGACTTCAAACAACTTTTCCATTAAATAGTGTGCTGCTGACTACAAATTGTATAAGAAGGAGATATCATGGTTGATGAAATGTTGTCCCTTGCTCATGATGATTATTTACAGGTGGGCTAACAACTGGTATATCCAAGCTGCTTCCTTCAGTCTCAGGGGCTACTTCCCTTACATCAGCTATCCTTGACTCATTTGCCTGAATGTCACTCCATTCGGCATCTCCGACAGGCCGAACATTAGTTTGATCCACTGCCATGTGCACAACACTCTCCCCAGAAACTGAAACTGCTTTAGATACACTAAGACACGCTTTATCCACATTCTCTTCAGACGAGTCTACATGCTTAGTAAAGGGAAGTGTACTGCCACCAGTATCTGAGGCCTTGGCCTTCTCAAAAACTTCCTTTGTATCAATCTGCTGCCTACAAATGGAAATAGTGGCACATAAAACTCCTACCCACCATTAGAGATGAATTATCAATTCCAACTATTTTCCTCTTTCAATGACCAAAAAAAACAGTGTGTATATACAAGACTTGTAGATAATCATTTTCTAGTATGCAACAAGAAAAAAAATCTCTTTTTACTAAATGTGATATCACATTCTTGATCTCAAAATGGAAAACATTATTATGGACCCCCAGTATTCTTCCATTAAAACATACATCGGCACCAATATGGCAGTCGTCCTCTTTAGTTTTCCCAATTATGTGTTGCCTAGAGCTTACAGAAAATAACTTACACTCTCACAGATTATGAATACAGGGTTATTTTCTCCTCAAGTATGCAAGCCTTGCACAAAGTAAAATCGGAGAAGGGATTGAGGCAGAATGGATTTCAAATGCAATTGAGAGGATATTATGCCAAACCTTTGAAGTTGTGCCTGTAGCATATTCACAAATGCTATAAGCTCTTGTTTTTCCTTCACAGCAGCTGTTTCTTTCTCGTTAGCCTCCTTGATTCTAGCTGCAGCATCGGCTTCTGCTACCCTTACCCTCTCCTCTCCTCTAACTACAGCACCTTCTAATATCACAACACGCTCTCTAGCTTTAGCAATCTCAGTCCGCCACAAATGTGCCTCCTGAAGAGCAGCATCTCTCTGTTTAATTAGTTGATCTCTTTCTTTACTAAGGGTCACGACCTTTTCTTCAGATTCTTTCAGCTATGTGCATGCAACAAATGAAAACCCCAATTAGTCTGTTATTACAGTCAAGAGTGCCATCCCTGATTCAGGATGATCCATCGATGTAAATCAACAACAGTGCTACACCACTTCTTTTTTCTTTTTCTGTTTTTTTATTAAGCATGAGAAATACAAAAGAGTTCAAATAGAAAAGCTGCAAAAAAGATCAAAACCGCCAAAAGGAAAAGAAAACAGATTAAAGTCGCGATATCTACCACCAGCATAAATATGGGTATTGTAACACTTCAATCACAATTTTCATTTCAATCTGTCAGCAGAAGCAAAAGGAGGAGATCATCCCAAAAAAAAACCTATGTATGATATGCATGTTGAACTAGGATCCAATCAACCACAAAACTGGGAAGACAATAGTTGATACCTTCAACATAGATGACTGCAGCTTCTTCTCTGAAGCTTTTGATATACGCTCAATTTCAGCACAAGCAATTCTTCTCTGTTCATCCATAGTATGTGCAGCAGAAGCTGCTGCCTCAGCAGCTTCAGCGGTCTCTGTCAGTTTCTCCGCTATGTCTTTTATGGTTGAATCACGAGCACGAATGTCCCGAGCCAAATTCCGTAGCTCCTCGTCCTTGACATTTAGGGTCTCCTGCATGTTATACTTAATTGTAAAACAAAAGCAATGTGAACAGATAATCGAAAATAAAGATATTATATGGGAACAAGAACTAAGAGAATGGTAGCAAGCCAGGTCAGGAAGAAAACAATAAAGCATTTACTTATGATACGGTGGACTTGTGAATGGAAAGCTAACTTGTACTGACGTACCAAAAGGTAATGATAATGAACAACACTGTGCAAGAACATTACCCTCCTTCCATGGGCAAAAGCATGACTTGAAGGTTCACACCCCATAAAGCATGAAAAAGAAAAAAGGAGCCAACTCCTACTGATAAAAGATTGAGAATACTTAAACAGATCATGAACAAATGTGTCCACCTTTTTTCCTTATTATCGAAGTCAAGGAGAACTTAGACCAATTTACATCACCAAATTGATATTCCGTTCAAGTTTAAAGAATTGAATTCCAAATCTAGCATGCTGATTTTATAATGCCTGTTGATATGGAGTTGACTGGTTCTAGGATATATAATCCCAAAACCTCATCTTAGTGCTTTCTGTCTAATTTTCTGAAAACACACTATAACAGTATCATGTAGTTCTGAGTGTATTTTTGCATAAATGCAGTCCCCTTTATGTTATCATCTTGTAGTATTCAGTATATGTTGGAAGTTCGTTGTTTCATACTTTTAAGTCAAAACTTCATATGTCCCTTCAAGGCATTGCATATGTCAGCAGCAATTGGACCAACAATGTATTGACCCTTAAGATTGGCTAGCAACCAGAAGTAAGCATATCAGCCACACTAGCAAATCAAAGAAATGAGTAAATACCTTCATGATTGTAATATCATCCATTGGATGGTCAGTTGTCCTATTATTTACCATTCCTAAGGCATTTCTCAGAGATATTTGCATGGCTGCTTCAATTTCTTTAGAGCATTCCAGGGCTGTTGAATTTGCAGCAGCAACTACAGCGGCAACAGTTCCTAATTTTGCTGAACCACTTCCACTTAAGGAATTCACAGCCTCTTTGTGGGCCTTTAGAACCAATTGTGTTGCACTGATTAATGGGAGGTCAAACAGTATATCAAAAGATCTTTAAACAATATTACAAATATTGTGCAACATAAGGGAAAAACAATTTCTCTAATATGATACTGTAACAACGTGCTTAGGTTTAAAAGTATTTCCACCATCAATGTATTACATCAAGCACGTAAATGGGCTCAATTTCTTTCTCTTAAACGCCTTCTGTTGGCTCCCAAACTAGAACAAAATCAACCTACAAAGTATATATTAACTATTTCTTCCTTGCATGTTCAAAAAATATACCAAAAAGAAAATCCAATGATACAGTCGAGGATGATATATCCAATCCCTATTTATAATCTGATTGTCCTGCTGATGATCAATTGATTAAACCATTAAATTCCAACTCTTTGATTTTCTTCTCCTCTCTAATTTCTCCATCAATCCTCACAAATTCTCCATCCCCTTCTCTAGTTGCCCTTATTCCTCTTCTCAACTCTTCTCTATTCTACATTAATAAGCTTTATCAAACTTTCATAAAGAGTAAGGGTAAAAGGAGACATTTCATTTAGACACCTTAACGCTATATAGCACCAATGAACCATTGCATCGTCAAACGAAAGGGAAAACCCATCAACCCAACCATTATCCATGCTTAGTGTATAAAGAAAACTTACTGTAAAGTTGCTACCCAAGCTCTAGCTGAGCCAGGAGTTTCTGCACAAAGGAAGTAGTCCTTCTTCTGTGGGGTACCAATATCTAAAATGCAGTTAAGTATGCATGTGTGCCATTCTGATTGCAATAGGTAAAGATAGCATACCACTTAAAAGAGATGCAAACTCAATATATATATGATCTTACAAGACATAAATTTGATCAAAATGGATACAGATGCAGCAGCCATCATACTTTGGAAGTCCACTTTTGCATGTGAAAACAAAGAACTTGGTTAACAATTGTTCAAGCAAAACGTTAACAGGACAAGTTAATCTTCAGAGTCTAAAAAGAGCCATACAGAAAGATAAACAATCTTACTGGAAGTTTACAGGTGAAACTGTAATTGTGCTATTTGCATCAAAGAGAAGAGTTCCCTTAACCGCTGGCTCATTTCTTCTAGTCCTAAAGCAGGCAAATAGATGGTAAAGTTGGTGATTAGTCTCATCCAATGAAATCGAGTAAATTAGAAAAATAAGAAATACGAACAAAATGCACTCACTTGTACTCCATCTTCCCAGTTGTTGGGTCTAGAATCACCCATCGCTCATTCCATTTCCTCAGCTATCAAAGAAAAAAAATAAACTAAGCTAATTTATGTTTATCCCTTTCTTGAACAGTTAAAGTTGCAATTGCAACAGACACAATTCAAAAAAGAAACGAGAAATATTACTCTACTAGGTAGCAGCACATGATAGCAGGGTGGTTTACTCACCAAAAGCACTCATATGTGAGAACTACATGACTGCGAGCATGTTATAACATGGGCCGAGTCATGTACACTCTCCATATAAGTTCATGTATTATCCATTTACCTCACACAGTAACACTTAAGGGGATCAGTGAATCAGTTAATTAAGCAATCCCTAAGTCCTTGTCAAGGCAAAGCCCGATTATCTGGAGCAATTTTTGTATAATCCAAGCATCAAGTAACGCATCACATCGCTTAATTCCTAATCTGAAGCATCTTGTGATCATATTTCTCCTTGAAAATCCATTTTATATGTAAGAAAAAAGAGTTGAAACAGAGAATATTTGAGATGCCCATACTAAAAATTAAGAGAAAAAAATCCACCGGCATATCACATATCAAGATAAAGAAAACAACTTTCAGAGTCCAAAAACAGAAAAGATTTGTAAGGTCCAATTCAAGTTGAAAAGAAACATCAAGGATCACAAAATTTGGAGAACATCGAGGAAAAAAGAAAGAAAGAAGAGAAATGGGTAAAAAGAAAGGATGATGATACAGTTTCAGATCGCTTCAGAAGTGGACCCTGCAACAAATTGCGTCCAGAACCAGAAGCCAAGTACCGTTTGATCCTCTCCAAACTATTCTCCGGGTCAACCGATCTCGGCTGCTCCTTCTCCAATCGAATCAACACCGAAAATGTCAACAAAACAAAATCATAGAAAAAGGGAGAGAGAAAGAAGACGAGAATGAAGAGTAACTGACCGTAGAAGCACCATTAGAAGCCATGAAAGCTGTAAGCAAATAACAGATCAAACTTAAGAGAGTTGAAGTGTTCTGAGATTTCCTTGAACGACTATGGGAAAGTAGGGCTGTTAGGTTTAGCTTTGTTTCGTATTCATGGACTTGCAGGTAGCTACAATCCCTGCCTGGATCTCTCTATTCCTTACGTTACATAAGTGTTTCTATTCTATTTTCTTTATCATCATTTCTTTATTTAAGCTTGTTTGCATAAATATAACAAGTAATAATTTAATAGTAATATTATTATTATTATGAATTTTATTACCACAATAAGGTAAGAAATAAGCTAAATAGATTTGAAGTATCAACAAAATTTTGAAATTATTTTACATAGTTTATATTTTAGACAATATCTTATTCTTTAAGAAAAAAGTCATAATATAATATTCTTTTCATTTATATTTTTTTCTTGAAAAGTTCAAAGGTGGGACATTCCTAAAGAATAAGACCATAGTGAAACTTTTTTTCTTCTAATAGTCTCTAGACTATTTTAGCCAATGAATACGATAAAAAAAATAAGAGCGAAGTTAATCAATAATGACAATTTAGGGAATATTTTGTCCTTGTTTTGTCTTCCTTTTCCTTGTTAATTCAATTATGTTTGATCCTAGACATCCTAAGTTTTGATTAATCTCTATAAAGATCTAACCAAGTAATCCTAATTGAAATAGATAACAACTAATTTGTAATCTCTCAATTCTCAAAACTGCCCTTAACTACTTAATTAGATTTGAAGCAATTGATAGATGCATATTTGACTATAATTATACACCCATATTTGATGTATTTTTCTTAATATTTCATATTTTTGTTGTATATTTGGTAATTAATTCGTTCCAAGTGCACTTATAGGTTATAATTGTCTTCATATACTAAAAGGAGAAGAATTCAGATGAAAATGTGGCATAAAACAAAGTTTTGAAGCAAATTAGAGATACATGGTCGTGTCTATGCCTGTGTAAGTCTTTATGCCAATGTAGAATCATGAATTCAGGTGTTTTCGAATATACACGGTCTCTTACACACCCGTGTATGTCCCAAAAACCATAAATATTATTATAAAAAGACGTGAGCATAGGCAAACAAAGGGAGCCAACTTTTACAATAGATTTAAAACATGAAAAACTTAGAAAAGGGACGATTTTGATCAAAGGATGTGAAAAACGAGAAGAATTCAGCAAGAGATCTAGTAGATTACAACATCAAACCTCAAACTTACAAGAACATTCAATAAAAGAAAATTTAAGATTTAGAATTATGATTCATTTGTTTTCTATTCATTTTTCTTCCTATTTATCTTTGATTTCGTTTTCTATTATGTGTAACTAAACGTGTTTAGTGTCTAGGTGTGATGAACCCTAGTTTGGGATAACAATATGTTTTAATATTTTCTTTAATGCAATTATTTTGATTATTCTATTGTGATTCAATTATGAGTTTTATACTTGTTTTAATATATTCGGAATAGTAATGCATGATTTGATTTCATATATTTGAGATTAAGAAATCCTCTGTATAAATAGATCTACCATAATTGAAAGGAGTTGATTATAAACCTAAAGATAGGTTGACATAAACCCTCTAGATTATGGTCAAACCTAATAGTGAAATTCGTAAATTGATAAAACAATCCTATGGGTTTGTTAATTAACCATCGGATTAGTTTTTAATAGTCTCGAGAGAGTTATTAGCATAAGATAAGAATTTCCACAGTCCAATAATCAATAAAGTAATTGCATGATAAAAGGTTAATTAATTAATAATTTTTTGGGGGATTCATCACCTAGACTAATCTTTAATATTGAGTTTTCTAAGCAATTTCCTTTGTTCTGCATTCATTATTGTTTCATAGTTCTTTTTTTTAGGTGTTATTTTTATTTGAAAACTAAACATCCAATTTGTAGGTTAGATAATAAGAGAAAGGTAATTACTAGTACTTACTATCTTCATGGGATCAACCTGTACTTGCTTGTATTAGCTACAACTATGTTGTGCACTTGCGTTTAATTTAAATATTGGTATAGAAATAACTAATCAAGTTTTTGGCATTGTTGCCGGGAATAGTGATATTAGGAACACCTAGATTTTATTGCTCTAGTCATTTTTATTTTATTATATTTTATTGTTATTTTATTTGATTAATTTGTTTAGTTTCTTTCGTTATGTAGATTTGGACTCTTGGTCAATTTATGACCTAGAGTACTTCTGAGAGCTTAATAAAAACAGACAATGAAATCGAAAGAACAATGCACAGGAACCTTTGTAGAACACAATTGCGAGAGTTTAAGCTAGATCGTCGAATAGAAGACTTGGGTGGTCAAGTAGACACTGAAGAATCTCACAACATGGCTGACCCATTGAGAACCATGTTTGACTAGACAAAACTTGACTGGTGCAGAGTCTAGCATTGTGCGACTGACTTTCAATGCTAATAACTTTGAGATAAAGCCAAGCATCATACATATGATGCAGTAGTCGGTCCAATTCGATGGACTCAAAGAAGAGGATCCCAACGCACACATCTCTAATTTTCTGAAGATCTGTGGCACTTTCAAAATTATCGGAGCTAATGATATTGCCATCAGACTGCGCTTATTCTGTCACGCCCCGGAACCACCTTGGGTACATGACAACTGCCGCATACCCGAGCTAAGGACACTCACGGTACCCTTAACTCCAATATGTAAGGCTTAAAAGTACCATACGCTATACATTTTGAAAACTAAGTTGTAAATAAATAAATTGACCTATTTAAAACAGTATAAATTAAGTTACAAGTCCAAACATATTAATGTACATAAATCCAATTCCACGAGCTATAAAATACTGAAATACACCATAAATGAATTCTACCCACGTGCGGTAATCCCTCTGAAATATCAATCCGCACAATCTACTAGGAGCTCCAAGCTCTCACTTTTAACCTGCATAGTTGGAAATTTAATGGGTAAGTACAAACGGTACTCAGTGAGCAGGAACAACACCTGCCTCAAAAAGACCTAGCCATAAACTAAAACATTTAAAACAAGGTAACCTAGTTACCTTTCTACACACACAAACGAATCCTAGCCTATGATTGTCGCGTACAGACATTTTAAAACTTTCATGTACATTTGAAACATTATGCAATTGCATATTTTTCTTTTTAAAACAAAAACTCATCGGAAATTCAATTTCCGGGATATGCCAAAACCAAACGTATGTCAATTACTAGTGGGCCAAACCAATGTGCACACCCACCGAGTACATTACACATTTTAAAATCATTTTAAACGTAATAGTCTCGCCTCGGTGTTGGCTCGACTTTCATTCGTGGTGAGTCTGAATTACAGTCGTCAAGAGCATCATTTTTATCATGGAATATGGCCTCGTCGGTGATCACACATCTTGTATGACCTCACCCGCGAATCTCGTACAGCATCTTGCAAATATGTGGACTCAACTTTCATGTCAACTGACTAGGTAGGCACTATCATGTAGTCTAGTTTCGGTGCCTAGCACCCCAATGGCCATCGGTGACCTCACCCGTCAAATTAAACAAGGCATCATGCCTTTCAATCTCTGTCCTACTTAAATCAATAAATTTATTCTGGCCCTTGGCCACAGCTCCAAGCCGAAATCGTACTCATTAAGTCATTTTATACATATTAAACCATTTAAACATTTTCAATGCACTCCAAGTGCATAAATTTAAAACATCTTGCATTTTATTAAATTTCACATGTATTTTTCAAATGAATCATGTCATGCAAGTTCTAGAATGTTCTAGACCCATTTAAAATATATGGGTCCCCACTCACCTCGAAGGAGGGTACGCACTCCCGAAAAGTCGTTAATCCGTGATCTGCGCTCCTTGAACAAAGGCTCCCAAGCCTTCAAAGGTAAACCATGCGTACCCGGGGTTATTCTCTCTTCCAAATATAGATAATTTAAACTCAAAACTTACAAATTTCAATCTACGCCAGCGGGTCTGAATTTTACGCCGCCGACGTAAGTCCCTCTTTTAGCAAGATACGCCGCCAGCGTTGAAACTTACACCGCCGGCATATCTCGGCATTTATCAATTATACGCTGCCCAACCCGTGATTTACGTCGCCAGCATAGAGCTGGCATATCTCTACAAAATTAATTGATACGCCGTCTTTCCCGTGGCTTATGTCGCCGGTGTACCTGGATTTTTCGACCAACTCAACCCTAAAATCTCTCGGAAACCAACCAAATCATCCCTATTACACTACCTCAACCATTATTCATGCATTTTTATACCTATATCTTAGCTCAATCCAGCCTAAATCAAATATTGTAAGATTTATGGACTTTACTGAAAACTCACTGTCGATGTTTTCTCCTCCGATTTCTTCTGAATCAATGTTGGCTTGAGATCCTTTGACTTCAGATGTCTTGGTTGATGGGTGAAGCAAGGATGGGGTGTGACTGATGGTGGTGCTTCTCCTTCTTCTCTGCGTCTTCTTCTCCTTATGCCGAAGTTTTTAGGTTTTTATTAAACCTTAAAAGTCTTTAACTGTGAGAGGTGGCAGTGTTTGATTTTTATAGGTAGGGTTTTAATTTTTCCATTTACCATCTTGCCCTCCATACATTTACTTAACATGGTTCTACTTCCCGTTATCATTTGAATTCCCAAACTTTCCCGATTTGTATTAAACCCTTAAACTTTATCAAGGATGGGGTGTGACTGACGGTGGTGCTTCTCCTTCTTCTCTGCGTCTTCTTCTCCCTCTGCCGAAGTTTTTAGGTTTTTTGTAAACCTTAAAAGTCTTTAACTGTGAGAGGTGGCAGTGTTTGGTTGTTATAGGTAGGGTTT
>JANIMX020000281.1:25808-37217 GCA_024582655.2 Erythroxylum kunthianum | reverse complement strand
TGGTGAAAGTGCTTTGGCAACACCACGGAATGGAGGAAGCAACGTGGGAGCCAGAAGCTACAATGCGGGTTAAGCATGACTTCTTAGATTGTGTGAATAAAAACCGTATATATTTTTATTCAAAAAAAAGAAAAAACGTCTATATTTGGGTTCAAGACAAATGGCTCTTCTTCTTGCTCTGAAATAAGCATAAGCCGAGAGTACATGAGAGCTGGACCAAAGTTTAATATTTTCTCAACTCGAAAGCCTCTTCTTCAACAGTCTCGTGTAGCTGCCTCTCAGATTCATAATGTAGCCACCCAATTGAAACGTTGTTCCAGTTTAAAAGAGCTAGAATCTGTATATGCCACCATGGTCAAGATCAGCTCAAATCAAGATTGCTTTTTCGTGAATCAATTTATCACGGCTTGTATTTCCTTTAGTCGTGTAGATTACTCAATTTTAGCGTATTCCCAGATGGCGAATCCCAATGTATTTGTCTATAATGCAATGATTAGGGGTTTTGTTGAGTTTGATAAGCCAATCCAAGCGCTTGAAATTTATGTTAGCATGTTAAGAGCAGAAGTTTTGCCCAGTAGTTATACGTTTTCGTCGTTGGTGAAAGCCTGTTGCTTGTTATCTGAATCCAGGATTGGAGAAGTTGTCCATTGTCACATTTGGAGAACTGGGTTTCCAGCCCATTTGTTTATTCAAACTTCTCTTGTAGATTTTTATTCGAACATTGGCAGGATGGAAGATTCCAAGATGGTATTCGATGAAATGCCTGAAAGAGATGCTTTTGCCTGGACTACATTGATTTCTGGTTTTGTGCGGAATGGGGATTTGAGTTCTGCAAGGAGGTTGTTCGATATGATGCCTGAAAGGAACATAGCTACTTGGAATTCTTTGATTCATGGTTATGCAAGACTAAGAAACGTGGAATTGGCTGAAGAATTGTTTCTTCAAATGCCTGAGAAAGATGTTATTTCATGGACAACCATGATCAGGTGTTACTCTGAGAATGAAAATTTTAAGGAATCATTGCAAGCTTTTAATGAGATGACGAAGATGGGAATTACCGCTGACGCAGTAACTATGGCAACTGTGATTTCAGCATGTGCTCATCTTGGGGCCCTCGACCTTGGGAAAGAAATACATTATTATGTGATTTCTAATGCGTTTAAGCTTGATGTATACATAGGGTCTGCATTGATTGATATGTATGCCAAGTGCGGGAGTTTGGACAGGTCCCTTCTACTGTTCTACAAGTTGCAACAGAAGAACCTCTTCTGTTGGAATGCAGTGATTGATGGTCTTGCAGTTCATGGGCATGCAGAAGCAGCCTTGGCAATGTTTGTAAAGATGGAAAGGGAGAAGATTATGCCAAATGGTGTTACGTTTATTAGTGTTTTGAGAGCCTGCACTCACGCAGGACTTGTTGAAGAAGGCCGTAGAAAGTTTCAGAGTATGGTATGTGATTATTCCATCCCTCCTGAAATTGAACACTATGGTTGCATCGTTGATTTATTAGCTAAAGCTGGCTTACTTGAAGAAGCACTGGAGTTGATAAAAAATATGAGCTATGAACCAAATGCTGTTATCTGGGGTGCCTTGCTGGGAGGATGCAAACTTCACAGGAACTTAATGATTGCCCAAATTGCTGTAGACAACTTGATGGTTTTGGAACCAGGGAATAGTGGGTATTACAGCCTTTTGGTTAACATGTACGCCGAAGTTAACAGGTGGGGTGAAGCTGCAAAAGTGAGAGTAACCATGAAGAATCTACGGATAGAAAAGACATGTCCTGGGGCCAGTTGGATTGAGATGGATAGAAAAATACATCGGTTTGCAGCATCTGATAAATCTCACCAATCTTCTGTTGAGATTTGCTCAATACTGTATGAATTGGATGGTCAGCTAAAGCTAGCAAGCTATGCGCCTGAATTTTCCTCATTGCTGTAGCACAAGTATGAACATGTGGAAAGTACCTTCTCATCATTTTTGCTTTTTACTGCAATCACGAAATGTTCTTGTTTTAAACTCCTTGCAATAACATTGGCAACATAGAGTGATGTCTGTTGGTGTTGGCCAGCACAAGGTAGGAATGCCATAAATTCTTGGGTTAGTTTTTTCAGCTAGTTAGGAACAGGGTAAATTTGAATTATATGTCAGGTGAAAAGCAAGAGGATTCTAGATTAACAAGCTTATCTAAACAGAGTTAGTATTTTAGCTGCGTTCGTTGTCTGCAAGCTTGTTCTCATGATACCAAGATTATTACTTACATTTTCTGTTAATATTTTGCGTTGAGCAGGCGGTTAAGTTAATGACCATGGCTAGGATGTCTATTCAACGTTCAAGATCAATAGATTGCCTATATGACAAGTCATGTCCCATCTTTTTGAGCATATCTTGATTCCAAGGTGCTTTCTCAGACTTCTCGTTACAAAACATGGATGGGAGACATTACTGACATATTTAATAGTATCCTGTTCATTGTCAGATTTACCATCAAAACGTGTTCTCGGGACCATGTCACCAGAAGTACATGAAATTCCATATTGGGCTGTTGAAAAGCAGGTAAGTTTGTTTCAGTTGGGAAATAGATCATACTTATACTTAACTGTAAAGAAGATTTGATTACAGCTTCTTACCTGAATTGAGTTTGACCCTTCTTGCTTTGCTCCTGCGAGTCCTTCAAGATGAATTCCATGCCTAGCAAAGGTGGAAAAATGGTTAAAGGAAGCAAGATGAAGTAGGCGCATGCATCCATAATATAAATTCCTTACTTTTGGTGGCTAAATACGCATGAAGGGAACGTTGTTCTTTCATGTTTTCTTTTGGTAGCTGATGGTTCATGTATCGACGTTGTGTTTCATTTGGCTCTCATTTGATGTAGGAGAGATTTAATTACTCTCCAAACTTTTGGTTCTTCCCTTTTATTATTATCAATCAATTTTTAATTTAAAAAAAAAGGGTTTGTTTCAGCTTTGAGTACTTCAGTCAACAAATTTTGGTGCTTCCACTCACATTTCTTCCCTCCTCCGAAGGAGAGTCGGAGAGAATGATGGATTTTATCCAAGCTGGGCACTTGAGGATGATCCAAATGTCAGATATCAAGTGAGATAATAGATTAAACAATGGTCTCAAGTGGTGAATGAGTTGATTGGTGACAAGTGAATAGAAAGTTCCTTGGTGGGGAATAAGAAGAAACTATGATTCTGCTTTCAAGGATGCTTTGCATATGACTCGAAATGAAGAATTAGGCAGGTTATGTTTGGGGGCAGTCTTTTACAAGTACTGATAAGCAAATGTCTGTCAATACCTTATGATGACAAAGGCAGGCTTCTAATCAATCACCAACTTTTGTTTACAGTTACATCCGAATGATGCTTGTGGAATATAAAAAACATAATGAATAAGTGACACAGCAGCTTCCACTTTCAAGTTCACTTGTTTGCAAGTCTGCTTTTAAGTCAAAAGACAAATATTTTACTTGGAAAGAATTAGAATCGGCAATAGATGAGTTAGAAAAAAGCATGAGATGCAAAGGGTGAACGTTTTAATTCATAAAAGGAACGTCTTAAGCCATCTATAACTCAAAAATCTTAAAATTCCCCAAGAACCAATTGCTGCTTTCGTGAAACAGTATCATATCAAGTACAGACTTAGAATTAGGCTGCTGCAATTTTACAGGAGACATCTGCTAAGAATGCCTGCAACTATAGCCGACAAGGCTTCCCTGAATCTATTAATGGGCATTCAGCTGCTAGCTAGATGAAGAAATAGGCCAAATGCAATCAGTTGACAAACAAGTAATTGAAATCATTTTCATGAGAGTCTAGCACCTGATCCAGTGGTCTAACTGTACCATGCAGAACCAAATAATCTACTTCAGCTGCCTTATCCTACATATATATCATTGCTTGCAAAGTAACCATTCACATTCACATTCACATAAAACTTCATAAAACTGTTGTGCCATTCAAAAATAGCACAACAGATAAAAATTCTTAGCTGCTTATACTTCCAAACCTAAATGATCAACTTTGTTCTATATATCATCTATATTCAACAAAGACTACAATCCTGTCTCACAAAAGATTACAATCCTGTCTCACACTCAATGTGGACTCAAATGATTAGAAAGAGTCACAATCTGACAGTTTTCAAGATTAACTCTGTAAACAATGTAATTGGGCAGTTCAAATTGTAAACAAATAACATCACCAGTTTATTAACTCTGCACCATTAACCGATTCCTCTGGAGATTCTCTCAGATAAATCTGAAGCAAGTGCATGCATGTTGCTCTCATGACAAGCAGTCATAAATGCTGTCAAAGTCACATGATCTACATTGCAGTCCTTGTCCAATAATTTATGGAAGAACAATACAGCAATGCCAACTTTTTTCTCACTACAAAGCTTCCTAATCAATGTATTAACCGTTCGAATCCAGAACCTTTTGTCTAGCCTCTCTAAGATGATCATTGCTGTAGCAGAATCATCTTGATTACAATACTCATAAGCTAATGTTAGCCTTGTAACTTCGCATGGCACCAGCCCTTGGTCAACCATGGTTTCATACAGCTTTCGGGCCTCATTCAACATAGACTCTTTGCACAACCCACTTATTAAAGCTCCATAAGTAAGATTATCTGGCATGCAACCATGACCATTCATCTCATGGAAGAACTTTATAGCTAAATTGACATTTCCCCCCCTACAATATCCACAAATCATGGATGTAAATGTTTCTTTAGTTGGAACTAATCCAAGTCCAACTAATTCCTTAAAAAGTTTCTCACATTCCCCCATTCTCTTTTTCCTACAGAAGAAAGCAATCAGAGTATTGTATGTATAAATATCAGGTGGCAAGCCAGATTTGAACATCTTAGTTAACAAAGCAAGAGCTTGTTTATCATCAGCTCGCCTACAATGCTCAGATATGAGAATCGTATATGTTACTGTATCAACTTTCAATCCACATTCCATTCCCCTTATCAGCAGTTTATAAGCCTCTTGAATCCTTTGATTTTTACAGAGTCCATCAACAAGTGCGTTGTACGTGACAATTGTTGGAGTGAAGCTTTCTTTTCCCATTAGATCCATCAACTCATATGCTCTACCAAAATTACCAGCCTTGCTGTGGCCTTCAATAAGACAAGTATAAGTCTTGGTGTTCGGGACTAATCCTTGTTCTTTCATTCTGCTAAATAACATCTCTGCTCTATTCAGCTTTTCTTCTTTGCAATACGCAGAGATCATTGACGTATAGGTATGTACATTTGGCTTGTAATGATCACTTCTAACAAGCTTAAGAAAGAGTCTAAATGCTTTTTCAGTCCACCCCTTCTTGCACAGTCCATCAATCAGTGATGTATGAGTGTACACATTTGGTTTCCATCCTTTCCTAACCATATCCTCCAACATCTCAAATGCTAGCTTAATCCTACCTATTTTGCACAATCCATCAATCAAAGAGGAATAATTGATCAGATTTGGTTTTAAGCCCATTTTAACCCATTTGTCAAAATACCATAACACTCTGTTCACAAAACCTTTCTCACAAAATGTGCTCATAATCAAAGTACAAGTAGCATTATCAACAGTTAAACCACTCTCAACCATATCCTTTAACCACCTATCTGCATCTGAAACTCTACCCATTCTACAGTAACAAATAACCATCAACTTATAAGAGCTAGAATCAGGAATCAACCCATTCTGACACATATCACTGAAAACATTCTCCGCATAATCAACTAAGCCCATCTCACAAGCAACTCCAATGGCACAACTCAGCGTCCTAGCACTCAATCGCAAGCCATGTTTTTGCATCTCGACAACCATACAAACAGCCTCATTTAACATTCCAACCTCAGCAAAATTTCTCATCAAGTGATGCATCACTTCGTTGGCTCTCTCCAAATTGCCATTAGCAATAAAAGAAGTTGCACAAACGATATATAACCTCATAAAGTGCCTAAATTTAGGAAACCTGACAGCCCAATTGAAGAAACTCAAAGCCACCATCGAACCCGCTTCATTTGCAAGGGAAGCAACAATTGTAATAGCATGTTCATGAGTCAAAGAATCAGGGTCAACCTCGAGATGGAGATGTCTTTGTTGGGAGTAGGATTCACAAATCAGTGAACACAAGGACCTAACCAGAGACGTGGGTGCTTGTGGTGACGGAGGTGACAGTGAAGATGGGGTCTGATCATTGTGATTGGAGCTATGGTAATAGCATGTGGAATTAAGAGAGAGGAAACACAGAAGAGGGTTATAGTAGAAAGCATTGGGAAAGAAGAGTTTGTTTCTAAGTGCAAAACTGAGAAGAGAGACCATGAAGGTTCCAACTTTCTGTTGTGTTTTCCGAACAAAACTAAAAGCAGCAAAAGGCATTAAGAAAACCATGTCCATATAACAAAGTTAACAAAGTAGCCATTAAGAAACAAACTCTTAACTCCAAAGTCCAAAGTGAAGCAAACCTTACCAGCTTCAATCTTATAGCTTTCTTTTGTTTTCGCGTGGCATCGTTCCACTTTCAGTGACGAATATATAGATTTGTTTTCAGGTCCTAATGTATTTCTAAATCCCAAATTACACACTGAGTTTCCTTTCAATTTCAATCGTTTTCACTTTTCTGATTACCCAATTAAGGACCAAATCAAACTAATCTCACTCTCAATCCTCTTTAATTTCATAGTTGATCCCAAATAGGTTAAAAACCCAATTTAAGTTAACACATTCACAAGTAAAAAATCATAATAAACCTAATTTTTTCATTTTACAAGGGTTAGGTAAAAGACATCAATTATCGTGCATCTTCCAATTTTCCATTACTCCTACTAATTCCACTTAAATATACTTCATTCATATTTAACTTTTAATTCAAATCAGGAACAAAATTATCATTTTTATTGTAACAAAACCTAAATTGATTGGATGCAATTCAATATTCCTAAATGTAATTAAATTTTTAGGAGTCATTTGGTTCACTTTCATTTTCTTAATGTAATTTTTAAAAAAAATTTCATGTTTTATGTTTCTATTTTATTTTTTAAGAAAAAAATATTTAATTAAAAAAAACAAAATATAAACATCTATTCAAGTTTATCATCCTGTTTGTATTTCATTCTCAACATACTATTAGATGTTAATATTAATATTAATTTTATCCATTTCTTAATATATCAAAATTTATTCTTAAATTAATTAATTCTCATAATTATTGAAAATAAAAAGGTATAAAAGTATTAGACAATCAATATTGACCCAATCATTAGAGTAATCAATAAAATACCTTTTTGGTTACCAAAGTATTTGTTAGTGGCTAGTGGCAACTTCAGTCTCTATCAAACTCTTTACATCTATAAATTCACTTACTATTATAAATGATATGCAATATGAAAAGGGAGTCTATGTTAGTATAGTAATTAAAAGGAAACAAAATTTAGAGTCAATTAATATGAATAATGAATCATATATATTAAACAACACTAACAATTAAAAATCAAAAGTCAAATAAAAACAAAGTCAAATGCAATAGAATGATATCAAAGCAATGTTATGTTTGGTTATGGTATGGTACGATTCCAATACCGGTCAATACCAAGTACCATTTTGAGTAACTTTTAAAAATTATAAATTAGTCTCTAAAATCTTAAAATTACAAAATAGCTCCTCAATATATTATACTATATAAGTTTTATATTAATCTTGTCTCCAAAAATTATAATAATATAAATTTAAACAATTATGGTCATTTAGAAACAACCTCTCTACTAGTTAAGGGTAATGTTGCGTACTATTGGACCTTTTCAAACCCGCGTATTAGCGGGATTTTTACTAGGTATTGTTGTTGTTGAAATAAGAACTATCTATTTTTTCTATTAATATTGCTTTTCACACATATAAACAATAACCATAAGTAATATAAGAAAAATATTGTTTAATCATCATACATATATAAAACTAAGGAGAATAAAAAGTACTTAAAATGTTATAATTTCATCATATAATAAAAAATAATTACATCAAAACATCGAATAGAAAGAATAATAAAATTCATTGACTCCATAAGTATTACAATAAGAGTTTCTACCAAGGAACACTCAAGTAGAAGTGAGACCTAAAAAACATATTCATAGTTAAAAGTTTATATTTATATCGCATATACGAAATTTAACATATGCATCAAATAAAAATGAAGTTAAAAGAATAGAAGCAATAAAAAATGTGGAACTTCATTCAATCAAATATATGCTCAAATCATATTGACCCAAATTCTCATTTGGTACAAAATTCTAATCATTAAGAGGAGCCTCATCACCATTATCATTTAAATTCGTCACACCAAATTACATGTTAATACTTTCTCATCCAAGATTATCTTCCAAGTCACTCTCTTTTATCAAATTTGGTTCCTCATAAGCCTAATCTGTTAAAAGATCGATATAATCAGGGCAAATTGGATATATTGAACTACTTGTTTTATTAAAATCCTAATAAATAAAAAATATATATAATTATTAAGAAATTATATTCAACTTAATAATAATAATAACATACCATTCTCGAAGCTTTAAATTGTATCGAATAAAGACTAAGTTTTTCAATTTTTGTGTGTTCCAACCTATTTTTTTCTTGGAATGAATAAATTTAAATGTGCTCAAATTCTTTTCACACCATGTTACACTCACATATTGACTCAGAATTCGAATTGTAAACCTTTGCAATTCTAGAATATTGCTTCCGAATTGGTCCCACCAAATAATTGCAAGAAAATAAAAGTAACCTTATAAACAAAATAAAGTGATGATTAATTTCCAACAAGTAACAAAAGTGAATCAATATATACCTGGATTAAGTTTGTCTCTTTAAGGAACAGAACAGGTATCTCAAAATCACCAAAAGCATCCATATAAACCTTTATTTGTGAGCTTAGGAGATCATGCATCATCTCATAGGCATCAATTGTTGTAATAGTTAATATCATTCCGTTATTAACTTTAACTTTCCTTGTAAAACTTAGTCTAAAATAGGCACTAGGATTCAAAAATTTCTCAACTGCAAACAATGAAGAGTAAAGTTATCTTTTTAATCTCTCATTGATGAATGCATGATAAGGTGTATACAAAGAAGACTTATTTTCTATATTGGCCTTAATTGCTTCCTTCGCCCTCTCTATGACATCACAAAAATAATCCATTATTGCCTTCTTATCACTATTAGCCAAACAAAGTACTCTTTCCAAAGATTTACAAACTCGAATGAAAAATTGACATTGAGACCAGATTTTATGATCTTTAAGTGATAAGAAATTAGTTGCAAATCTTATAATAGTAGGAAGACATAAAATTTGACCATTGGTGAAATTCGTTCTCATTAAGTTTAAAACCAATGCATGATTATAAATGAACTTGGACATTTTTTTACTTTCTGCATAGTTTCATCAATGATATGAAAATACATAGCATTTCCTATATTTTTCAACATTAGATTAATGCAATGTGCAACACAAGGAGTCCAATAAAAAGAATTATACCTGCTATAAGCAAAATCATTGTCAATAATGAACTAAACAATATTTTCTGACCCAAATTCATTTACAACTTCATCAAATATCTAAAAAAATAGTATCAATATTTCTAACAAAGCCAGATGTATCAATAAACTTAAAAAATATTCCTCTCTTAGTAAAATAAACCAAAAATAATTAATAATAGGCTCATGTCTTCTCTTTGTTCAACCATCACACATGATTGAACACCTATATGTTGTTTAAGTCATTCTTCTTTCATCTAAATAATTGTTTATTTCATAAATTAATCTGCTCAAAAGTTTACCTCTATAATCATCAATTGAAAGAGCTTTGTATCCTGGACCGTAAGAGGTAATAACATCCACCATAAGCTTGTAATAATAAGACTGGGCAGTACTAAATAATATAACTGAATCATAGCATCATCTATGCTAGAGTGTGCCTTAAAGGCAATAGCCTTTATCGTAAATATTGTACAAACTTTGTTTTAATTAATAAAGTAAAGACATTTTTCATGTATTCAAAATTCATTTAATTATGGATGGATGTGATCATATATCGAATGTATGAAGTCCTTGATACAAAATATAGCATGAAGGAAATTATGAGTTGTTCATAATAAGGAGATTCCTTTCATGTGCAATTATGTTTGTATCTAAACAATCTCTAGTCATAGGAGTAATGAGACATGATATCATTACTCCGGATAGACTAGCACATATTAAACTCTGTGATTTGATCACGTAGTGGAACTCATAAGCTGTAGACATTAGATGTCTATAGTTAATATATGAATGCTTACTAATTGAAGTAAGCACATTGTATGACCTACTCTGATATTATCACATGGATGTTTAATTGTTAGTGATAAGCTCAACATAGCATCGGTGCAAGTAACCTTCGACTTGTGCCAACCTACATATTGAAACTTGAACATGCTTGGTGTTACTGTTTTGTTGCGAATGTTGAGCAATTGGAATGAGGTTGAATTCGAATTGAATTGTTAAATTGGTTTTCATGATATTCTTGCATGGACTTGCTCATAAGATGATGCTTAATAAGTCCATGGAAGGATGACATTTATCAAGGTGTTTTGAAATGATTTTTCGAATTGTTTCCCCAATGTTCTGTATGTCTTATTTTTGAACAATGCATGAATAAACATGCTTGCAAATTCAAGTATTCATTCTAGAAAGTTGTTCTCTGGGATTTTCTTTCATTGAATTGTTTCTAAGATGCTATTAAATGTCTATGACTTGAAAATTGTTTTCGAAGTGATTTGATATTTATTTGCGAATTGTTTGTATGCTTTTTGGAATTTTGTGTTGATGAACACATAATTGTGGATTGGTTTTGTTACTGAGATTGGTTGCTTTTCTCTTGGATAAAAATTATAGAGAAATTCATGGACCATGTTGAGAATATGTGCTAATCTCTGTAATTTTCTCAGATTTTATTGAAAATTGTTCCAAATTAATTACAAGCTCACTAGGAAGTGACAAAATATAAGTGCCTACGGATAATACAACAACTCTTGCTCTATTTCCCACACACAGGCTAACTCCTCCCTTACTGAGCTGACTACTATCCCTAAGGCCCTTCATATTAATACAAATATGTGAGCCACAACTGGTATTTAATACCCATATATTATTATCAGAAATAGTATTTACTTCAATGACATACATACCTGAAGATGTTGAGGCATCTGAAGCCTTCTTCTTCTTTAGCAACTTCAGATAGACTTTGCAGTTGCGCTACTAGTCACTACTAGAATTTACGCTTATTGTGACTAACTTTGGTGATAAACAATATATTATAGTAGCTAAATATTAATTACTGGCTACTAACAAAAAGTTGTCACAATTTACATATGCTTTGGT
>JANIMX020000280.1:609241-621709 GCA_024582655.2 Erythroxylum kunthianum | reverse complement strand
GTCCAAGGTGGTTAGGACAGTACCAATGAGAGCATTTTGGTAGATAATATAGGCAGTATCCAGTAGTGCTATTTTAGCTGTAGCAGGTATACCTCTTCGGCCATAAAGAGTAAGAATCAAACGAATAGCGCCGACATGCAGATGTGTATAACCTTTCTCCCTCCAGAAAGAGAGCAGGTCTTGAGGAATCTCGAGAGTAACATACTGTTCAGCAGGAATACTCGGTATACATGCATAATATTTTATTATTACATCTTATTGTATAAAAAATGACCAAATTTTATTTTACATGCATTTTTGTCACATATTTCTCAAATTAACAAAAGAACTTAAATAAACATTTGAGTAGATAAAATGAAGTTCCTAATATATATTTTATTTAAAAAAGATTCTGAATTCTTTTCTAGTTATGATTAGCTTTTGTTAAATTTTCTCTATTTTTCTTAAGTAAGACAGCACCTTTAATTTCATTATATGCAACTAATCCAAATAAAACGAAGGCTGGCAGCATAACAATGTACATTATTATGTCGGATATATGTACAAGCTCTGTACAGGCAGGTGGATTTCAGTATGTCCATTTTTATATACAGATGACAGGACAAGAAGTATGTACTATAGTGCAAAAGCCAAGAAATGCTGGCTTTTGCCTGTAATTGTTCTAGCGGCAGAGGATACTTCATAGTATCCCAGATAGCTCATAATCATCTATGCTGATATCCTCCTGATAAAACTGAGAATAAGTGCTGTTAAAAGGAGACAGTTCAAAATCTACCATCAAGGACTCTAAATCTTGAAATGCTAACATATCTGCCTCTTGACGAATAGAGAAGTCATCTGATGTTGTGTCGTCGAGAAGAATACGATCGTCTGATGTTGTTTGATTGAGATAAGTATGATTGGATAATTGACTTAGCTCATTAGAGGAGAGGACTTGGGTGCAGGAGCAGGATTTGAATGGATCGACTGATGTATGAAACAAGCAGGTGTCGATGCTGCTGACGGAGTCTCCGTGGTCTTGAAAGTCTAAGACATTGACCTTCTCAAATGGTTCTGGTTTAGAAGGAGGTAGGCATGAGATTGTTTGTTCGTTGCCAGTTAGTTCCTGAACAAGCGTCTTGAAGCTTGAGCTGTCAGTGATATAAACCTTGGGACGCAAAACTTTTATCAAATTGCTGAGTTGTTTCTTGTCATTCTTTGATATTTTCAATGATGCTTGACATAGTTTCTTCCCCATTGTATCAGTTTTCTTCACTTGGAATGGCCGACTAAACAACATTAGGAGCTATAAATAAGATGCCGATGTGTTTGAGATGGTAGAAACACAAGTCATAATTGGTTAATCCAAGATGCTGAAAATGACGGCTTGGTTCTTAAATAAATAATTTCTGAGTAGGAGTTCATGACCCTTCACCAACCAAGATCTTATTATACCCTCCCTTTCTCTCATTTTCAAAGCACGACACATCAATGTAGATGCTTAAGTTTGTATTCATGTGGAAGACATATTGGTCAATTCAAGAGCTTCTTTTCTTTAAGATGACAATCTGCCGTATACGAGCAAGTTAGACTGACATTCAGGGCACGCAGTTCACCATCAGGGAGTCTTCCTGCTTGACGTCACATCGATGTGTTAAGAGATTTGGAGGTTCATTGCTTTAATGATAAACTACAGTATGCTTAATAAGAGAAGCTTTTAGGCCTGTCAGCATTACCCTTTGTCAATTCTTCACTTATTATTTTATGCAGTTGCTTTCACACAGTTTTTAGGGCATTGAACCAAAGGGACTCCCCAGATGCTCTTCAGATAATTAATAAGACAATGTAGGAGCATAAAACTTTTTATAATTTGACGTTGACAACTTATTTTAATGAACTTTGCAGTCTATATATGCTCAAGGATAAATAGTGTGAACTAAATAAAAACAAGGCAGATAATATTATGAATATTAGATTTCATGTATGAACTGACTCTTGCTTCAGTAAGGAATTATTATCATTAAGAGCTCTGATTTTGGTTATGTTTTTTCTTATATCAAATTGTGGTTGTGTTAGGCTTCTCCTGGTCTCTTTGATGTCAATGCATTTGTTGTTAACAAATTTCTATACTAATGATTTAGTATTTAATAATTAATTACTTGCCATTTAAAGTCATGTCTACATTTTTTTTCTTCTGGTCAACAAACTTAAAATAATGGTATCATTTGAAATCCATTTAAAACAACAAAGAAATGAACTACATCAATGGAAAGTAGATCAAATACTAACTTGGTTCGAATAGTAAAACATTTCACCAAATAGCATGATGGGATAACCGATAATATACTATATCCTATTCTCTACCATATTCCTGGCCAAATCTTAATAAATTGATGAAACTATAAACTAAGAAATGACTAATGAGTGTGATTTATAGGAACTTATAAACAAAAATTAAAATTATTGCTTTTCTTTCTTTCCAGCATCAGGTGAATCTTTTCTTCCTGCATCACCTCCATCTTTCTTTCCAGCAAGAATCATAGAAATTTGAAGACCTCTACTAAATGCTTGATTGAAGAGCAGGCGAGCTTGGAACTCTGATATGAACGGAAACCATGACAAAATGGCTGTTGGTGAGAACAGTAATAGCCCCATAGTGTACTCGTATGCTCTTGCTAGCTCCTTAATCGAATCCCATAATCCTATACCTTTAAACATTGGCCTGCATGCTTGCCCAATCTTTGAAGGACGAGAAAGAGATATTTCCGTTAGTGAAAGCAGCTAACTTGCTACAATGTTTTCAATTTATATTCCAGCAAAACCCTCTATATCTGGTTTTATAATTCTAATTCAGTTAGGGAACTGACGGTATGGTGCCATTTTGCAGGAAAGTAGAGGAAAGAAAAAGAAAACAATCACATCAAAGAAAGAATAGAATAACTTTGTCATGGAGATCATTTATGAATTGAAGATGATATCAAGAAGCTTCAAGCTAGAAGGGACATCAATTATCTGAAAACATACAAAGAGTCGTTCCATTTTTTGTACTTCAAACTTCTCAAGCTCATAGATCCATTTAAGGACACAAACACAGGCAATAAGGTTGTGTACCAGATGATTCACCTACCAATGAAGGTCAGAAATTTTTCATTTTGCGAAATCAAGGTTAGACTAGGTAGGTATGTTTGTTGACACCTTTAGGATCATAGTTTAATCATTTAGATAGTTCATGTGGTAGTTCTAAGAACAAATCACTATAGTTTATAACACTAACATTTCTTTTAGCCGGTTGTTAGAAACATTTCCATGTCTCATATGGTAAGCTGAGTTCGTGCTGTGGATGTCGTACTTAATAAGTTATTTCGAAACAGAAAGGATGAACACATGACAACCCTGTTGAAGTATTAGCTAAATTAAATGTTGCCACTAACAGAAAAAAAGAGTAGAAACTTACAAGAAGAAGGGCCCACCCAGTAGGCATGAAGGCAAGGACGGCAGCAAATACATCCGTAATCGTGAGGTTGCATACAACAAACAAAACAGTCATGACTGACATGAAGCCGAGGAATAAAAGTGCCTTCAGTATTCTGAACATCAGCTGGAAATCTGTGCCAAATCTTCGTCTCCCCATTGAGACCATCTGATAGAAACATAGGAGCCCCAAACAAGTAATAGAAAAGGTTAATAGTGACCCCAAGAAAAGAAAAAAGGAGTGGTAAACCAGACAATGAAAAGGGAAAAACAGTCTAATTTCTTTTAATACAACTGATGTAAGACAAAAAGGTCAATGATACTCCATCAGAAATACAATCTACTTCTGAACTTATGGTAATTTGTTGTACCTTTAGGACCAGAAGAGCAGTTATCATAACCACCCAGGATAGTCCATACACCTGGACAAGAGTTCAAATGCATAGCAGAAAGGTCATCAGCTGAGTTGGAAGTCTAACAAGGTTATGGTAGGACAAGTGAAAAGATACTATTCAACTATAAAGTATATGTACCAGTACACTTTTGCTGTGATGAGCTATGTCAAGGTGGTAGACAATCCCATATTGGTAGATAAAGAAACGACATGCAAGGACAATCTCGAGGATCCTTCCCCTAATATTTGTGTGTTTCAAATGTTCTTGTTCTCCATCCCACCAGGATTCCCAGCTTTTATCAGGTGCAATTCCAATGCCACCACGATTGCCCATCCACCTCTTCCAATCAGTCCAATCATCCACTGTTTTTTGCCAGTCAAAACCAGATGGATTGAACACAAAAGGTGCAAACAACCAGGACCCAACAAGGAACCACATGGAGAACGTGATAAACCAGTAAAGATTTGAACTGCGATATGATTCCCCATATACTTCATACAGGACTAAGAGTATAACCAGTTCTAATCCCTTCACAAAATGACTTCGCGAGTAGAACCTGTAGTTTTCAGCAAACTTGGCGTGAAAAACAACAAAACCACGCCCAGTAGCTCGATATTTGGAACCACCATGCAAAATTGTTCTTCCATAGTAATGTGCTTTGGTTCCAAGCTGGAACGTAAAGAATACAGAGGCCAGTTGCAGCTGCATGATAACAAAATCACCCAGAGCTGAGCGGAAACCTTTTTCCAAACCAATTTCCATAACCATAGGCAGCACTAGCAACAAGCCCAGCTGAAAAACCGACTGAGTAGCTAAGGCCTCTTCGAGTGCCTTGCTTTGACGTATGGTTGGGCTTGTTAGAATCTCGCTCTCCAATCCACTCATTACCATGTACAAGCGTCCATACAAGAAGACATACACTATAAGTACAGTAACCTGAGATGGTAGGAAAGATCTAAATGAGTCCACAGTCAAGTTTCCATCATTTTAACAAATTGAAGCAACACAGAGAGCGAATGCATGAGATATTACAATAACATCTAAACAACAAACTCAACATATTACCTGTTTTGGTGCTTAACAGCCAATAATCGGCAGTAGATGCTTTTCAAAGAAAATTATCATAAATTTGAGGTCGTGGAGTTAAAAAAATACTATCAGATCTCTTTAAGAAATTTACTAATAGTAGGAGAGATATGGCTCAATAAGGAAGATGCGGTGGCTAGCACAGGGTAGCAGATGAACTTTATCCCTGATAATGACCACAATATAGGCTGTTCTCTGATGATAGATTTATCTCGTATCAATCTCAACAATATATATTACCAGCTTATGAAGCGTAGTAATATGAGTCAAGTACTGACACTAACATTCATCCTCTCAGAGAGCAGCTACTGAGCTTTATAAATGTGTTATCCATAAGAATAAGGTCTGCCAGTTCCCTCCACCCTTTTAAATTGTATATTATTGTATAAGATGGGTACTTCAAAGGAAAGAGAAAAGAAGCTTATGACTAATTTTAAGATGCTTTAGGACTACAGAACTGCAAAATTAAATAATTCGAAGTAGAATTGTCCTACATTTGATCCTTCATTCTTTCACAATAAGAACGCCAGTACTGATTTTGACCAATACTAACCTTATCTCATTTTTCAAATTGACCAGAGATTATATCATCATCCTTATAGGAAAATGATTTTACATCCAACCTATCACAAAGCATGAACAATCATACTTGCTAGCTTAACAAAGATATCACCACTGCTTCCATGTGCAAGGAGATTTTACTGTTCAAAAAGGATCCAAGTAAAGAGATGTTTGAATTACCATACTGCTGAAGTAGAAACCAACTGTTGTAAAATAGAAGGATAGCATTCTATAGAAGTCAAATCGACGCCCAAGTCTGTACACATCACGACTAAGCGTCTGTTCTCCATTACCATTTGCAACCTTAGCCTCAAAAGAAGATATCTGATTCATGCCCACATCACGCCCCTTGCCTACTTGAATATATTCATGATGTGTTACATATCCCCCTCGCAGAGTTGAATTGAATCCTGAAAAAATTGACATGTTCAGCATCATATATACCAATAGCTAAGTACTCATCAGACTAACTGAAATTTACCTGAGAATATGTCCTCGCTGAGGTTTATTATTTTTGAGGCTTTGCTTATGCCTCCCCGTGTTATATGGAAAATTCTATCAAAAATATCAGGATGACCATAGTGGAACCTTACCCTGTAAAAACAAGTACAGCATGTTACATAGATTACATAATAATAGTAATAGTAATAGTAGCAGCAGTAGCAGTTGAGTGATATGCATGATGCTATAGACAAGCAACTACAGATTACTAAAAGTTTTTGTTGTGGGCTCAATGAACAGTAAAGGACCATTAAGGTATAAGAATTTGGGACTTTGTTCATCCATGGTGAGTGAAAATATAGGGTAACCTAGGTAAAGGTCACATAATTATAAAAATCCGAGAGGGCTTACTCATATATGCTACCTTAGCAGCTTGTATTTTCTTTCAGACAGAATGCGTGTAAGCATTCCATTGATCAGGATAAAAATTTGCTCACCTCAAAGGATTGGCCAAAACTCGTTGCCCAATAGTTACAAAGCTGGTCTCCTGGTTGGACATGAACCAAGCAAGTGATGAAACACTGCAAGAATGGAAGAAGTGAGCATGCTTACACTTGGAATTGCCAACAATTCACATCTACTCACACGATTGTTTGAGCATAAATACAAGATTCAAGTTGTGTCATAGAATAGAGTAAAATCTGACCTTCCAGTAAATATATGCTCCCTCAGCCCAAGAATTGTAGGTCTCCGCTGTCCACGTCGTGATTTGATGAATTCCTCCAACACGTTTCTCATTTTGAAAGCTTCTTCAAAGTAATTATCCTAAAGCAAGACAATAAACAGTTAACATTGGAGCTTTTGAACTTTAAATAAAAAGGAAGGAAATAAAGGCACCTGATTCATGTCTATAGTCTGCAGGGCCTCTCCACGAGTGAAAATGATGGCATGGTTTTGGTTTTCAGGTTTCCCTTCTCCAATGTCACTTAGAGGACCTGGAAGCTTGATCCGATAGATTTCCTAACAACGAAAGAGGAACCAACATATAAGAGATTGCATTAAGATTTCATGAAAGAAAATCCAATAAAATTGGCATCAACAGCGTATGATTTCACTATTTTCGTTGGACAATTTAGAAGGTCCATCTTATGTTTCAGGCGTGAGCAGTGTCTAGACTAGGCAATTGAATGAAACATGATGAAAATGTAATTTTGAATGGGCAGGAACTTCTCATCATCAGACAAAGAAACCAATGACATTGCTAATAACGTTAGTAGTATATTTGATATCAAAAAACAGGTTGCAATCTGACATTGAGAAGGAAAAAGCAACTCAGACAGATATATGAGCCAAATGTAACCGAGTAAAGCAAATTAAATTTTAAAAAGAATCCACAACAAGCTAGGAGCTACATTCCTATACCTCGTCCAGCTTATCCCCTCCTTTAACAAGAACAGAGTCATAAAATTTTTGAGATTTTCCATTCACAGTCTCCTCTCTTTCATCTATGTATGCAACACGTAAAGATGGATATCTGTACACAATATACATAAGAAAAGATTCAACACCAATGATATCATCTAACTTTTAAGATGAGATGTAAAAAAGATTGCAAATCTATTCAACTTACGTCAACATGAGATTTAAAATGTTTATATAACAACTCCTATCTCGAGGGTCGCTGGATTTTTTCTGATTTCCATACACCTGACAAGAAACAACATAAGTGAACTTTAGATCTGCCAGGGCTTGTGCACGTTCATAAGAATCCTTCTGACTGCCCCCACTCAATTCCATGTTGTGGAAACCACCAAAAATATCTGCAAAGGAAGCATCCAGCAGTGAACAAGAATAAATACAATCATATTATGAATTTGTTAAGTTTACAGTAGTATTGCAAGTCTAACTTAAATCACAGACCATTTAATCCTGCAAATTCAAGAAAGCACTGAAGTTCAAGAGCCTGCCTGTAGTACATCATCCCTCTCACTGGAAACAACATCATAGTTAGATGAGACTGCTTAAAACTGAAGTTGTAGTGTCGCCTGCAACAGAACAGATTTCAAACCTGTTCTAGCTAGTGTCTGCCCTCTGTATGATACCCATTGACGAGTAAATTCCATCTTTTCTTTCGAGTTGTATTTCAATTTAGGATCATTTATGCGCTCTTCATAGTTTTTCCACTCATCTATTATGCCATCACTAAAGTTAGCTGAATTTAAAATTGTTGGAAGAACAAGAATATGTGGGTGGAATCAGAACTCACCGCGATAAATTGTCTTTAAATAGAACAATATTGATATACCATCTTCATTTTCTTTATTAAGCTCCTCATCAGAATAAAGAACATCTTCTTTGTAGTAAGGAGTCAAAACACTGACAATAATATTAAAACACATATTAATGTAAGAATCTAAGAAGTTGAAACTACTAATGTCTGTTAAATGAAAAACCTAGGAGGAAGTACACAGGCCCAAGATACATATTTATGCATGTTAATACAAGATACATGCTCGAGTTTAGAGACCGCAATCAGTAGTCCACACTTGTGAAACAGTTTATTTACAAGTTATTAAAACCTTTATGACCAAAGGCATCAAGCTCAAATCGTGCTACCCCCTTTCTATTAAAAGATGAAGGTTTGAAATGAGGTATGGTAGATCCATTTTTTATCTACACCTTCAACCAATAGATAGGAGTTAGCATGCAATGTTACGTGTTCAAACATAGTATAACATCCAATAGCTAGAATGATTTCTTGACAATGCAAATGCAAGTTAATCAAAATGCATATGCAATCATAGAAGCCAATGTCCAACTCTAAAGGTGATGAAAAAAGACTTGGTTCCTTATGCATAAAAATTTTAGACAAAGAAATGCAATTTTTTACTTTTGACTTAATTAAGAAAAATGATAAAATTTGAGAATAATGAGTTTGCACATTGCCATGATTAAAATCATGGAAAGTTTTCCTCTTTCCACTCAGCAAACTTAATCTTCCTCATTAAAAGATTGATGAAATCACAGACCTAAAAGAGAGCATATCCCGAACTCTGGGAGCAGGTGGCATGTTCATGAACAAAGAATTTGCAAAAAAAGTGATACGGCGACGAGCATCCAAGTTGGAGGGTACATTAATAGCAGATTCTTTGGTGGTCAAAAGCAATTGCAGTCTCACAACCTATATCGAATAACATTCAATAAATGTTCAGAAAAATGATTCCTGGGTTTCAGCAATTATATGCTATCAATGATACCTTCTCTCTCCAGGATTTGTTTAGAGTGAGGTCAAGATTTATTTTTTCAAACCATTGTTCTTTCTTGCTATCTACACTGCTAGAATGAGTTCTCTCAAGGATTCTGTGGAAGCAAGAAACCAAAGCAATCATAAACTTACTGCAACTCATGTTATTGCAAAAACCATCAAATATATCACATCCTGCAGTTCAAAATTTCACTTACTCATGGCCGTTAACCATAACATCCTGTATAATAATTTCTATAATATCCTGGAGAACATTGATTATCTGAGGTTTGCACGTGTCAATGTCTTCATTATCACCAAGCTGCCAACACAGTAGTGTAAGCCCTTAAATCAGATAAGTTGAGACAAGTAATAAGTTAGTCATAAGAAGCTTGAAAACATACATATAATAAGGAAGAACAAAAAGTACACTACCAATATTTTTAGAAACTTCTCCAACTTCTCACTGAGTGAAGGCAAGCCACTCATCCGAAATTCATTTAAAAATCTATGTTGCTGAATGCTAATGTCTATTTCATAACAGATCATCCTGACGATTCTGTTCAGGAGGGAAGGAACAGGAAGACAGCATAAGAAAAAGGTCTTTCATGATTCACAAAACTTTGAAAGCTTTTCTATTCATCTAGAATTGATAAAATCTTATAGCTTGTAAGACGAATGCTCCTTACGTCTTATCAAGATCATTCTCCAGAAGGCCATATATGATATCTCTCAATGTTTGATAACACTCGATTACTGCTGAATGCATGGACTCATCCATCTTCTTAAACAAATCAACATCTTCCTTCCCCCTAAAATCTTTTGCCATGTCCAATGCTATAGGAATCTGAAGAGGTCAATCAAAGCAAGAAAATAAGCTGGACAAGTTTTCTCTCAAGTAAAGGCAGAAAATAAGTTGGAAAAGATTCTGTGTCAAGCATTATAGTTTACAAAAACAATAAATAAAAGCTTATACCTTGCTAGCAAGCAAAAAAGGAGGCCACTGGATGACAGTGACACCGCCTGAAGAAGATGGTACAAGAAGCAGGTCTCTTTCACTAAAAAAATTAACTCTTTAAGTTAATGCTCTGGACTAATTCATTCGACAGGACTGATGAAATTTTGAGGAAAAAAGATGCTTAACTGATTGTTGATGAGATCCTCCATTCTCATAGAAAGTATGAACTCATTCCACACAATTGAAAAACTTGTAATGTTTTTTCTTTCAATTGACTCATCATCCTATCATACAGAAGGATTGTGTTTCAAAAGGATAAGAGTAAGTTCTAACTAATTTTCATATGACGCCAATCACTAAATCAGAAAAGAACCACATATATCGTGAATGCATCACATTTTTCCATATTAATCTAGATTTAGAATGCATTAAAAATTTCCAGGAAATTAAAAAAAAATGCAAATTGTTAACTCTGTTAGAATTGATAATACCAAGTTCTTCCTTTTGGAATCTTCATCTGATGATGGTACAAGGAAGCGACAAAAAGCCGAAGGGACACTTTCAAACCTTGACCGTAACATTCCAAGTGTTCGTATCTACCAAAATGAAAAATATTAGATGACAAAAACCACACTTTACTTTTACAACAAAGCTTCAGTTATGACTAACGCTTCTATACAATAAAATACTTTCTGGTTTTCCAAGATTAATGCACATCATATAAGTGTTGACATATCTTTCTAACACAAAATCGATGTTACTAACCTCACCCAAATGGCTGAAGGCTCCAATAATTCCACCAAAAAGTGTGGAGTATATGGCGTACCATATTTGTCCATCCATGAAATAAACCTGGTATACCATCAGATGTAGGTTGTAAAGATTCAACTTGTCTTGCATGATATAAGTTTATATAATTAAATCTTTTAGAGGAATTCACTTACTAAGACAATTGGTGCCCATATTGCAATAACAACACCTATATTATGGGTCACTGGAGCAGTTTAGAACATAATTAGTGTAATCAATCATTTTAGTTGCATAACTAAAGAAAGTAGAAATAGCCACAGAAGAGAGAAGAAGGTTACTATTTGGAAAGAACTCATGCCTTTAATAGTTATCAATGTGCATATCCAGGATCAACTTTTTTGGTTGAACTAGAGGCAGTATCTATTAAAGGAATGTGGGAAACATTACTTAACAACAGATAAATTGGCAGATCATTTAAAATAATTACTAGTAAGCATAATTAAGATAGGAGATTATACTATCAAAATCACAAATATCAAATTTTCAAATGAAAATTAAAAAAAACATATCGCCTTTTCTTCAAAAACATTATCAATATGCTAAGTTGAATGCAGGTGTAGAAATACTCTAGTACACGTTGAAAAAGAATTTGAGGAGTTTTTCAGTCTCTACTGAGTAAGATTATCAGCTTCTGATACAGTTGAAGATCTGGAATTATATTTAATGTTACACAGGTTTCAACATCCTCTTATAAAATAGGCAGATAGTTTCTGCAGTCCATAAAGGTGAATACCACTATATTGTGTGCACTATGATTAACATAATTACAAAAGTTTAGAAAATGCTCGTATAAATCTTTTAGTAACAACCAAAAGGCAAGGAGTATTGTATAATTCTTCTTAATAATAGAACTTATCTATGTTATCAACTTTCTATCCAAAGGAAACATTCTACCAACGAATATAACTTCATAAACTTCCAGCACCAAAAGATTCCACTACAGCAAAGCTCGTACCTAGTTGATCTATTCAAAAAGCCATGCTCATGTTTATGAAAATTCTAATCAGATTAACAGTAACAAAATATGAACTGCTGACAAGTTTATCCTATTAATATATTACTATTACATAGCTCTAGCTCTAATGGGGTATTTCATCAAACACATAACGTGCAATATGTCATTAGTAGAAATAGAAATTGTAGATTACAACCAGTCAACTAAAACTCCTCATTCAGATCACAACCAATGAATCATAACGCCATAATCCTCTCCAAATAATCAAACATGTACGATTGTTCATGAATATGAATAATACGGCAAAACCCATTTTGAGCAAAGAGAGAGTACCTTAATACGTTGGCTGGTGCGAGTCGAAGGGGGCAAGGGCGGCTACTGTAGCTGCCAACTGGTGGCACGACGACAAGGCATAAGGCGAGATCTCGTTGTCTTGGAGTGTACAGGGCGACGGATTCACCAACTCAATAGTTTCTAGGGTGTCGCTTAGCGCTTTCTATTGTTAGGAAAAAAAAACAAAAGACACGCATACGAGACTGAACAAGGGACAATGAATGTATTTGGTTGC
>JANIMX020000280.1:313073-323759 GCA_024582655.2 Erythroxylum kunthianum | reverse complement strand
AAGGTTGAGGAACGTTGACGGTGACGAAAACTCGTCGACCCTACTGTTTCTAACTCGAGAACGTCAACACTGAAGGTTCGTCAGACTATCTTCAATGCACCCCAAACAACCCTCTACTTGAATGAGTATTCTAATCGTACCACGCTAGGTAGAGACAAATGATACGATAATCCTTAGCCGGTTGTTAATCGGTTAGTTGCGATGTCATTCATTCAAGTAAGACAATCCTAAATCAATTAATTTAAAATAAATCAATTCGTTCATAAAATAAACAATCAAGCATTCAACAATATTCAAATAAATACAATTAAGCACAATTCAAAACCTACTACAAAAATCTAAGAGCTTGAAATAATAACTGACTAGTTCCACGACGAATGGATCGGGAATCGCCACTCAAAATATTGACCTCTGATTCGCTCCTGAAGCTCTAAGTCATCCACTGGTACATCCGGCTGAACCTCGGCGATGCTCGTCGGGAATAACCTCTACTCACCGGATGCCCATATGAGTGTGTTAGCTAGGCGTGTCACTTACTCTGGACACGGCCTTCCGACACGCCATATGGGCGTGTCACTTATAAAAGGACACGCCCTGAGAACATTCATTTTTTCTTGCCCGGTTTAAGCTCAAATGACTTTGGCAGCCTGAAACACAAAGAATACTTAAAAAGAACTGAAAATAATAACTAAACAAACACATTAAACGCAACTAAATATAAAAATACATTAAAGACACAGGGAAAGATATGATAAGTTATGTGCTTATCATTGTCTTGATCTGGAAAGCTGGAATTATTGATGCTCTTATTGATCTCCCTCTCTTTGATTCACTTTGATTCAATGGCGACTCTCGTTTAATGTGTGTTTCAGGTCCTTAAATAGTTATTTAGGATGTTGGGGTTATGTTTAGAGTTTTACCCCTTCAATCGGTGCCAAAAATACCTTTGAAATGTGAAACAGATGAAAAAAACTCGCGCCTGGGAAACCTCTGTCACGATCGTGACCTAAGAATTTTGCTCTCTGTCACGATCGTGACATGGGAGTCATGGTCATGACCTCCATGTAGCTTCCATCTTCTTCACTTTTTTGCTTTTTCACACTAACAAACACATCAAACTCCTCAAGAAAATTCATGCTCTATACCATGCAAAGACTTAGAACATGAACATACACTTAAACTAACACAATTCTAAACCTATATGCACGATAATCACCTAAGAAACACCTAAAAACATAATAAAATACACATGCAAACCTAGTATTAATTACGCATAACAAGTTTTAATACCACAACTAGATTCTTTTGCAAAATTAAATTTTCATTCCAAAAGAATTCTGGTAACAAAGCTCTTACACTAATTTAACGTTCTTTACAAAAGGAGTCTCTAATCAGCTTCACTATATGCATTAACCTATCTAAAGTAAGAAGAAAATAGAGATATTATGTTGTTTATTGGTCAATAGCGGCTGAAGCAATGTAAAGTTAAAGATGTAAATTATTCAAACTATTATGATGATCAAGTTGAAGACTTGCTTAGGCTGTAATTGTTCTGAAGCTTGGTCTCCATTGTTTGTTCTCTTATCCAAAAGATTATTTCAATAGCGACTTATTCCTTAGTTTTCTCATTTGCTTGGATGAGTCTGGTGCTTCTTTCTTTCCATATGGCATAAATTATACATCCATATGCGATAATGCAGATTGGCTTATTTCCTTATAATATTCTCCTTCTTTGTTACAACAACAATAACACCCAATAGAAATTTCGCTAACACGCGGAGTCTGGGAAGTTCCAGTAGTACGCAACCTTATCCCTAACTAATAGAGAAGATATTTCCAAACGACTCACATAAAGAGAAATAAATAAATAAATATTTAAAAATAGAAAATAAATAAATAAATATCATTTTAGATTTACCCCATAAGTATTAAGTAAATTTCCTTATTACCTTTCAAAAAACATGTTGGCCATTTCACTAATTATACCTCTAAGCTTTTGATATGTTCCAATTGATTTTTGGAAATTAGTTATGGTCTTATTCATAAATTGAATGGATTAAGTCATTATATCTTCTATGTTCACCTTTTCCATTGTGGTGGATTGTTTTGTTTAAGCTACAATATATTATGATTTTTCTCTATGAAAAGTTTTGATGATTACATTGATGGAAATCGAGCATTTACTCAAGCTATGCAAACTTCAAAGCAAGTGTGTCATGAAAAATGGCTTAGAGTTAATAGTTCAAGTAGTGTGTCAAAAGAAGCTGGAGATCCAACTTAGAATATTGGAGGATTTGTGACAATAAGTAGAGTAAAGAAGGCCCAAGAAGCTCTTAATGATCTAATGGTGGATCTTTATTTAATAAGTGAAATTTTGCTATTTCAAGAGACTAAAATCAAGCCTATTATATTGATTCAAGTGAAAGAGCAAGCTTTGAAACGGAGTTACATATATTTTGTTAAATTTATAGACTTGGAGGAACATAAGTAAATTGGCATTGAAGATATAACATGTATTAAGAGTTCAAGAACAAAATCGATGGTTGGTGTGTTTCGAGGACTGGCACCGAACATGTATTTTAATTATTAAGGATTTCGTTATTTTAAGATATTGACTTTTCCTTACATAGTCTGTACTGTACATGAACTACATGTAAATGAATATATAATACAGTAACTACTGAGTGAATTTTATTAGTGAATCAGGTCTCAAAAGCTGACTGGCTTCTTCTGATCTTTTTATATAAGAGATAGAGGTGTCATCAGTGCATGGCCCGTTTATTGACATGCTAGGGGTTTGACTGGGGTTCTGCCAGAAATGATCTCTTATAGTCCTGTATTTTGTATTAATGGCTAAGAAACCAGGATCAGAAAGCAAGTCCTGAACAGCCGTTCGACCTTCAAGCATGCTCACAACTTGCGACATTGTAGGTCGAAGAGTTGGTGATGCATTAGTGCATAAGAGAGCTACGTTTAGCATCACCATGGCCTCCTCTGATGAATATTCTGACCCCAACTGTGGATCAACCAACTCCAGCAGACTTCCTCTCTCCTGTAGAACATAGGCCTGCAGATTTTCGAAAATCATATCAATAAGGATGCTACTACCTACTCTGTAAATTCCTCCTCTGCATATAATCTTACCCAGTCAAGCAGGTAAACAAATTCCTCCTTTGGCTTGTAGTTTGCATTGCTTTTGCCGCTAACAATTTCCAATGCAACAACTCCAAAGCTATAAACGTCTGCTTTGTTGGTTAAGTAACCTCGCATTGCATACTCCGGAGCCATATAACCACTGCAAGGTCAGAAGCCACAATGAGTTAACAAATAGTGAAGGGACCCATTGCTTGATATAATAGGCAATGACATGGCCGAGCTTGAGTTCTTAATGTTCTTATCGAGTATTTAACAAGATGGAGTAAAATGAAATGCATGTAATGCTAAAGGGTGTTTACATAGTTCCAGCAACCCGAGTGCTAATGTGAGTATTGTCATCTTCATTCAGCTTGGCCAAACCAAAGTCAGAAATCTTGGCATTCAGATCCTTGTCAAGCAGTACATTGCTTGTCTTGATATCTCTGTGCACAACTTTTATTACGGACTCTTCGTGGAGGTAGGCCAAACCTCTAGCTACCCCTAGGCAAATCTTTTGTCTAGTGGACCAGTCTAATTTTATTCTGCAGATTGCATCTCTTCCTGACAATGGTAGAAAAGGACAACCCATTAGTAGATCAGTAGCTTGAAGATTGATGCCTGTGATTTTTTATGGGATGGAAGTGCTTAACTCACCAAAAAGAGCCCGTGATAGGCAATTGTTTTCCATGTACTCGTATATAAGCATCAATTGGTTTCCATCAACACAGCATCCATGCAATTTCACAAGATTTGGATGTTTTAAGGCAGATATCATGCCTATTTCATTTACAAACTCACGATTTCCTTGCTTCGATTTGGAAGACAGTTGCTTCACTGCAATTACTGTGCCATCTGATAGTAGGCCCTGCACTGGGTAATGAAACATATCCGATTTAATAATTAAAACATCGTAATGCAAGGATTCACAGTAACAGTGAAATTTAAGTTGAACATCATAATTCTAGGATGGGTACAAATAATGACTAAAGCGACAGAACTTCAGTCTACAATTATATCCCTTAGTCATTCTTCTCTTGAAACGACCGAATCCTGTGTCGAGCTAACTAAAGTTCAGAAAGAACATTGAGACATCAACCTTTAAAGTTACCAACATTCGTTTTTCCGAAGGTTTGTGAAGCCTTGTGACATGGCTTGGTATATCGAATTTGTATTTAAACAGTAAAGTCTATATTTTCACAGTTTGTGGAGGCTAGTTAAACTCAAAAGAGTTGAAGTAGTTTGTTAATGTTTACTGTATGCAACAATGTCTGTAAATTTTTTTCCCCTTTTTCATAACACAAATTAGAGAATCTCGATCAAGAAAAACAAGGGGAATGAAAGAAACCGGCAAATTACCTTGTAAACTGTGCCAAAACCACCTTCACCAATTTTGTTTGCAGCATCAAAGTTCTTGGTGGCAGCTTTTATTTGTCTTAGTGTGAATAGTCCTGTTTGTAGCTCTAAGCTTCTCAACTCTGGCAGAAAGCATTTTGATAAGTTCAAAGTGAAAATACTGGAGCCTTAGCCATATGAGTTTCTTGAATAACGATATAAAAACAAATAGGCAATTGTAGATAGTCGATCACCTATATCAAATCAAAAAACAATGTGATGGACATAGCCAATAATAATACTAATGTCACATACTTGACTTTGATGGACAAACTCAAATGATTTTGCTAATTTGTACGTATCTAATATGAAACCAACTTACTGGGTCACTTCATTAATGTTCTTTCTGTTAATGAGAATGTCGATAAAATCTTTTCAATAACAACACATTACTTCCCCTTTTTCCTCTCCTATTCTCAATACCTTTATCCTCAGAGACTCTGTTTCCCAGCCAGCCATTTCTCCATATAACAGCCAGCGTCAGAAGGACAAGCAGTACTCCTACACCTACCGCTGCAGCTACTATGATGGCATGCTTTTTCCCATGGGGTGAAGGCGGAACGAAATCTATGCAAGAAGAGGAGCTCATTATGATCAATACAAATCTTATATTGACAGCCAAAACATTTTCTTATATGAAATAAAGTCAAAATGATTCCCTACAACTTATTTAGGAAGTGCAATTAGTAACTGATAAAAATGAGGTCCAGTTAATAACAATATATATATATATATTGATCTGGATGGAAGAAACAGATGCCTAGCGTCTGAAAAAAGGCAACAGTGCGTGTTTTAAGAACTCTGAATGAAAGGTATGTCAAGCTGAAAAGAGTTTACAGATGAAGATGAGATTTGAATTCTACTAACTTGGATCCACAGATATAGCTGATATGAGTGGACCATATGTTCCTCTAACTGGTATGCCTGTTGTTCCTCTGCCCGCCCAGTAAAAGTGGATCTTCAGGGTGTGGTTTGTTACTGTTGTTGCAAATGCTTTTGTGATTGGCCTACCAGCTCCACCAGCCTCGCGTTCAATGTCAAAATCTTTCAGAACTAATTTTCCCTATGTCCACAACACAAGCAACTAGAGAATGAACATCCCAGGGCCAGAGCACAAACATTTCCAATCTTCAAACAGACTTCAGTTACCTGGATATAAATGTCAAACACACGTTTCCCAAGACTACTAAATGTATTGTCCTTTGTGAAAACAATCTCTGCGAAGTGTAGTTTGACTGTGTAATTCCCATTCATTAGGCAAAGTCCATAGTATGTGAGGGAGAGAGGAGAAGCACGCGCTGTAGTGTAGAGGTGTGCATTGGTAGCAGACACGTTGGATATGACAGAGGTATTGGTCTGAATGTAGACATCTGAATCAATATCATTATCCATGAAGTTACCAGTGCTGCTAAATGCCCAACCCTGACCCGAGTAATACATGGAAGCACCTCTTGGTTCTATGTCAGCCTCGTACACTGTGTTAGCTACATTTACCTCCTTACCACCACAATTGATGTGCATGGAGTAATAAACTGCAAACAACATGAATTATATATACCGGATTACTTTCTCTCAACATCTAAAAGATGCATTGATCTTCTTTTTCTTGCTCGTCCAAATACAACTTGGACGTCTCCTCATTCCATAAATCACTTAACACTTTCATGAACAGCTACACATTGATTACCCTAAGCCCAGATGGGTTACTTACGTTGATTACCAGAAGCGAGGCAGGGAAAATCTTTCTTAAGACATGGATGCACTCTGCTTCTGCAACACGATGAAGAAAAGAAATACCATATATTATATCTAGATTTTGCATGAGACAAGAAGGAATGATACAAGGTGATACATTACGATTTACTTCTTGATGCGGAATAGCTCTCCACCAAGTTCCTAAAGGAGTTAATAAAGTGAGGTTTCTTAATATCGTTAATCTTGAAACAATAATAATGATAAATAATAAATTACACTCACACACTCCCTCGAGGACATTCTATTGGACTTGAGCTTTCCCAGGTGAAGTTATTATATGATAAATCCCTGGAGACAAATAACAAAGGAAGCATCAATCACTATACATAGAATAGCTGCAGTCGAAGCAACCAACACTTAAAACGTACACATTCTTGTTTCTTTCTAAGATCCATTCAGGCACAGACCCAGTAAGTTTGTTTCCTGTGAAGTACCTACAAGTATAGGTAAAAGGAACATGTTATGATGGGGAGTAGGCAGCAAAGAATTGTACAAAAGCTTTTAGGGCATCAACTTACATGAAATCAACTTTTGACAGTTGGAAAAATGATGATGGAATTGTTCCTGTCATGGTATTGAAGCTGAGATCTCTGCATTAAATATTGAAAATTATTTATGTGGGATGATACCAACTATTTTCTCAAGTATCAAATCTTTTACAAAGTTTTAACATTGAGAGCAATTAAGGTAGACTGTAAATAAACAAACATGAGCAACTAGAAAAACAATATACCTTTTGATCCAGTTGTATTAACATGTTTGTAATCATTAAGTTATTACACAAAATCGTGCAACATTCAAATGAATCCATTTCCTGTCCATATATTTTCACATTGGCAGGACCCTTAGGATTATCTCTTTACAAAACTACTACTTCACCCATGTTCACTAGGACTCAACCTTTGCAGAAAACTACTTACAAAGTTTTTAGTTTCTTCATATGCGCAATGTAATCTGGCACTGGGCCGTATATCAAGCAATTCCTTAGCACCCTGCATATTACGGTCCATCTCAAGTACTTACAAACAACAGGAGAGTAAGAAAAGAAGACAAGATGATGTAAAAAGTTCCCGACTCACAATGCCTTCATTGATTCCATGTTACTCAATGGTGGGAAAGGGGATCCTCTACCTTTTAGGTCACTAATCCTCCTAAAACTCAATAAAATGCTTTCAGTGAACTAAAAGAAGTGTAGAAAATGTAAAGAAGGAGAGGACGGTGCAAGCATACAGGTCACTTAAGCTTGTCAAGGCAGATATGCTGGAAGGTATTGGCCCCTCAAGAGAGGAACCTTGTATGTGCCTGTATAAAAAACAAAAGAGTTTCTGGTAATTGTTAATTATGCCAGAAATATAGATGGGAATAAGATGTGCATGCGGAAAAACTCACAGTTTCTGGATGTTTTTCCATTGACTGATAAAACCAGGTATCTTTCCTGAAAAATTGTTGTCACTGATCCTCCTAAAAGGTGTCAAAGAAATAAGATTCTATAATCATTATTGTCATTACTAATTAGTATTAAATAAATATTTATTAATTATAGATAAGATCAGAAGATTTTTATAGTTTCATAAATTATGAAAAGAGGAAGAAACTAAAATAAAAAATATGAACCATAAATTTTAAAAAACAAATTTTTATTGAATTTAAAAACGAAAATAAAAAAATTAAAGCTGGTTACATTCTTGGCGTTAATTATTAATTGGCATTAAAATCAGCAATGTTTTAATGACAATAGAGACTGATGATATTCTGGTGCAGGCGATCGTATGTGGAGCATGCAGGTGCTTAAAACTTAAAAAGAACAAAAAGGATGGGAAAACTATGTACTCACATATCTGTTAAGTTGACCAAGTTAGCAAGTTGTGCAGGTAATCTTCCTGTGAAAGCATTTGAAGAGATGATACTGACAAGAGACGGTAAAAGCATAGGGTAGTGAATCAGACATACAACCTGACCTGGTTTAACAATAAGCACAAGAAAGAAGAAAGCAAATTACAGTTTCTGTAAATTGAACAATTTCCCAATTTCTGGGGGGATGGCTCCTGAAAACTGATTTCCTTCCATGCTCCTGCAAGTCCAAAATTTATTAGAATACTTGTGTGATTGTAAACATGGGAATAAGGTAGAGAAACATACAAGTTTTTGAGGGTGGTGATGTTGGTGAGGACAATGGGGAATGGCCCAGACAGTCGATTTCCCATGAAAGACCTACATATATAAATTATTATTAAAAAAATATTTAATAGAAAAGTTGCAAAATAGTATAGCTAGTGATGGATGATCACATACAGTTCCTTTAATTGCATGGTAGCCCATTGAGAAGGTATAGAACCGGTGAGGCAATTACGACTCAGATCACTGTTAGTGTTTCCAAAAGATCAGTACTACTAAATACTAAATACTAATACATACATACATATATATAGATAGATGGATGATTAGAAGCTTACAGAAATTTGAGGTAGTGAAGCTTAGAGAACTCGGGTGGGACAACTCCAGATAGATTCTGAGCCTTTAAGGCTCTGCAATTCAAGCAGTTTTAGTACTAAATATGTAACCACCAGATGAAATATATTCATTTTGGATGCAATAACATGAAATTCTGAGAAGTCCTAAATAATAGATGCACTTGGAATATATTTAGTACTAGATATTCTTAACAACCAAGAACATTCATTAGCTAGGTAGCTCCTTTTTTTGGTTACAGTACAAAGAGTAGGGCCATTCTTGAATTGATCCAAGTCCCCATTGTACTGTCATACCCCAATATGGTATTATTACTAAGAATATAAATTATAACAGCGAGTGCATTGGAGTGTGTGTGCTACAGCTGCAATGTGAAGAAAAAACTTTTACTTTTGACTTTTCAAAGTCCCAAAAGTTCCGAGTTAAACTTTAAACTACTATGAAGAAGTGAACGTGCAACTTGGGGTAGGAAACGTACATTGAAACGACGTGGCAAGTGAGTGAAGAGGGGGAGGAGGAAGAGGCGTTGACAGTGATTAAGGAGGAGTTGAGAGCGATTAAGGAGGAGCTGCAATCGCAAGTGACGCTGCTTTCAAAACCTTTTATGCTCTCTACTATGTTCCAGTTGCCTCCTCCTCCTTCTCCTTCATCTCCAACACCGCATGGATCTTTTCCAAAATCCCAGTCTTTCTTTCCCAGTTTTTTCCCTATTTCTCTTAATGCTTTCACTGCACCCAACGCCAATTATAGATTAAGAATATTCCCATTTCACTAATTATGTGACACATACATAACATACATGTGTGTGGTTATATCATATGCTGCGTGTTAAAAAGTTTGGATATATACCTTCTAGAGGGTGGAGCTTATAGTTTGGTAGGGATGATGAAGTGAGGTTGGCTGACGCAAACGATACGAAGAAGAGGATGAGGAGGTGCAGAAGGGTGTTGCAGTTGGGAATTGCCATTGTGATCCACTTCAGATCTCATATGCAGTTGGGAATTGCCATTGTGTTCCACTTCAGATCTCATATGCAGTATATCTATAATAAATGCATGAGCAAAGTGAATGATCCACTCCACTGCTCATCTACGTAGAAAGCCAGAGATAAGAAAAGTCTAGAGATAGAAAGAATCTAAATAAATGATATTTTGTGGACTGACATTGCTCCTTGCTGTCCCTTTTATTACAGTAAACACACTCCTGTCTCATCGAAATGGACCCATACTTAACGTGGACTATTATTATTACATTTGACACTTTGACCTGCAACTTTACGTACATCACGCACTGGTAGAGAGCGTGAGGAGCTCTGGTTGTTATTATTCATCAGTCAACGCCTGCTCCGTCAACAAATATGAGCTATAGCTGTAGGAAATAGGATTGCCTGATATGACATTTATTATTATTAACAAAAAAAACATTTCATCAATATATATTATTCCACTTAATTAAACACACACATTCACCTGTAAAAAGGTGAAACTAAGTTATTAGTCATGAATATATGCATTTTGGTAGCAGTCTTTTGTTAAAATGAATTAACATTTTTATGTAATTGAATTATTAAACTACTTTACATGTCAATTCTTTACATAATTTCATACAATGAAGACTCTTAACACCAGCATTTATTTAATTGTCACATAGTCATCATAAATTAAAAATATATGTACATATAGAATAATTATGTATCCTACTTTTCAACTCCTTATAAATGGAGAAGTAATCTCATTTCCTAACTATCAAATAAAATATTTCATTTTTACAATTTAAATTTTAAACCTCCTAATTCACTAAGGGCATGTTTGGTTGACAGGAATAGATATTCTATTCCTGGTCTATTCTTAACATAAGCCTATTCCTATGTTTGGTTAGTTTAAAATATTTAGAATACCTAATCTGAAGATTAGGTATTCCTCTAATTTACAGAAT
>JANIMX020000280.1:112109-128915 GCA_024582655.2 Erythroxylum kunthianum | reverse complement strand
AAGCTAAACTTATTGAACTTCTGCAGAATCACAAGAGAGCTTTAGCTTGGAAGATTGTGGACATAAAAGGGATTAGTTCATCCTATTGCACACATAAGATCTTAATAAAGATGTCATTGCATGAATCCGATTGTTGGGGATTTGACTCAGGTCAAATTTCTGGTATTGCGTCACTCGACATGCATCAATGAGAAATTCAGCTTGCTTTCTTGTAACTACTCGAGGAATGAAGCAATAAAGTACTTACACAGAAGATCAATTATCAGTAGAAGAGACTAATGTACTATGGAAATACATATAGACATTATTCAAGATTTCTTGTTTCCTCCATATTGTTCCTCCATGTGCTACTATCAATGAGATTATTCTGCTGGTATTTCTTCTAGAAAGCATTTCATGATAAAAAGACTTTACTTCCCTTTATTTGAGTTATTGAATCCTTGTTGTTTGTTTTAAAAATTAATTATAAGCTTCTAAAGCTTGAATATAGTTACGGAGACCTAGCTTTTCGAGGGTCTTTTCCACCTCATCACTAGGGTTATTGTATATCTTATTTTGCTCTTGAAGTAGGTTAGTTCTTATATTACCAAATGCAGTAATATTTTTATATTCCTTTCTTCATAGCCTTCTATTTTTTAAAAGATAATTATTAAACCTTAAGTGAATCCTCCTTATCAACTGTTTTAAGAGGCAAGAGAGATTGAACAAGGCCCCATCTAACTTCATCCTTATCAACCATCAACATTCTCCCTATCGCGACTTGTCACTTTCTTCAGTGTATTCTTGCAATTTCAATAAGATTTGGATGTTAAGAAGCGTTCCAAACCACTCCTCACTCCATCGTAAAGCCCTCTCATCAATAACAAGTCTCAACTCATCATTGTCACATTTTGGGTAGATATTATACCAAAAATCACTTCAAATGGTAGTTAAGATCAATTAGTCGATCTCTTACTATGAGTTAGCCAATTTCTATTTGACTAGGGTATTGTCCAATTAGATCCTTAACTAAGTAGGAAGTCCTATCTCGGTAACTTTTAAAAGCCACCATCAACTCATAGGTTATTGTCTTTTGTCTAACCAGTGATTCACCAGCTAGCTAATTGCGAAACTACTCATTTCATAACTTTGAGTTAGCCTAGTTGAACACTTTAAAATAGCAATTTTCAACACTTAAAGTTGTACAAAAGTATAGAATTACCTTATTTTGATAAACACTTGATTCAAAACATTTCAAATATTTTCCAAAGTTTGTTTAAAAATTAAGAGGTAATTTCTCTTGATTATTAAAGAATTTATACATTATGCGCTACATATAAAATATTAAGCCCCTAATTCATTTAAATAAACAAGATAAAATGCAAGAAATATTACAATGATTGTTAATACATGGAATGAACTTATTCTTTCTTTCTCTTGATCAATTTACTTTAATTGTTTTTGGTGTTCTACTTTGCTCATTCTGAATCTTACAAATTCACTTACTAATATTACTAAAGATTAAAAAAAAAATTATTAATAATAACTTTTTTTTTGTCAAAACTATAGTTAAAACCTCATTTAGTTTAATTCTACCAATGCATAATGAAACTAAATTGTTTTTAGCTAATGTATGGATGGATAGACTCACTTAATTTGTTCAATTTAGAATGAATTTGATTAACTTCCACTTTTTGTTAAAGTTTACATTATTACTGAATTTTTTGATAACTTTTGGACTCTTCATCGTAATTAAAGATTATTACATTAGTTTTGAACTATTTTGAGATTGATGAATGCCTCACGGAATTAGATAGTTGTTTAACATTCATATTGGGAGTGCCTATTTAATTTAGATGCTGTGTTATTATCTCTGATCATTAAATAAAATTCTTATTACTCTTCAAAACTCAGGGTGAGATCCCCCACTCCATCACTTTCTTCTTCTCCTACTACTAGTAAGAGGAATGCTTATTTTGGTGCCAAGTCACTCGAGTTTAAAAATTATGCTCTAGAGCCTTGACTTTGCAAGACATAGAGTTTCTATAAATGTTCATTTATAGTACCGTAATATGAGGCATAAGATTAGAAACCTTCCAAGTCACTTGCACAATGACATCAAGACTATTTACTCTGCATATTTTCACTGACATCCTTGACATTCCCACTTTTGAGCACTATGCTCACAAGGTTTCTTAACCAAGCATCTGAAGAAACCCTACAAAACCCTAAGGATTCTAGATAAATACTCTTCTTTAGAGACCAAAAAATGATTCATTTTAAGACAGATTCAGGCTTTTTTTTTAAAATAAAAACCAAGGGCACTAATATGTATAAGATGTATTGTATATGCCTATTAACTCCATGCTTTTGCTGCAGTTAGCATGAAGGAATCTATCAACTCCAATGTAATGTTTTCAAATGTTTTTATGTGTTACATATTATTTCCATGCTTATTGCAGTCCCACTCTTTAAGACATAAAACAACAGTTCATTCCGGTTATATGACAACAGCATCATATAAAATCAACTTCTTTTAGCATTCTAGGTAAAGATTAATGCAGCATAAGGAGAATGGACCTCCCCCCACACGCAGACAACTTTTCCGGACCAATTCGAGACTTCAAAATCTACCATGACGTTATGGGAATAAACACTTTTATTCATCTATTCCCCAAACCTTTACAATACTACAAGGGAAACTCCTTCTGTAAAAGGTCAAGGTTTCGAGAATCACAAGATTCCAGCATGTCATTCCTTGAAGCACAGCTGCAATAAGTAGAAGAGATCATGTCACTCAACAGAACGGTGAATGCTAATACTTCCCATAATTCGACCAACATACCTTAAAGAAATTCTTAAATATTGCCAAGCATTATCAGCCTTAGGATTCATAGCGAGTGCACGGACATAATAGCGGATTGACTCTTCATACATACCCTTGAACAAAAGGTTTTGATTTTTATAAACAGCTGGTTAGATCACGTCATAAGAATAGATATTGCTCATAAATGTAATTTCATGTACAAAAGGTACTAACTAGCATTTGTAATAGTATTCAGCTAAATGTTTATGGACCATCAAGCGGAGGTACCTGGTTGGCATAACTAATTCCCATGTTTGCCCAAGCACGAACGTAGTTGGGTTTCAAATCAAGTGCCTAGAAAACAAGAATTAAGGAGTTAAATGCACAAGTAAGAAAATGATACAAAAAAGCTAGCCAGTTTATCAAAGATCATTAGAAATTTTAGATTTCATCAAAACCATACTAAATTTTCCCATTGGACCAGAAAAGCAAAAGGGGGAATGCCATCTACACATTAGATGATGGAAACATCAAGTTATAAATAGACAACTCTTTATGTTTACTAATATCAGCTAGAGCTGTGGAAGGAGCTGTAGGCAGTTGCAATGAACCAGAAAAAATACTAGGTTTCACTATATGCAGAAATTTCCCCACTAACACCTATCAAACTCAGCAGTAATGTTTAGAAAAAAAAATGATGTTATGCAACAGAATTGAACGTGAAAGGAATAGTAGACAAATCATTATGACAACTATAAAAGGTAGGTTATGCAATGGAGATTACATGGATTAAAGGAATAACTTCAGAAAATTCCATTACATTAAAAAAATTATCAACAATCAAACACCAGAATCAATGATGTAATACAAAATTGATTACATTACTTTTTTTATTACATTGTACAAAAGACCATCTTAAGGGTAGAGAAAACAAACAGATTCCGTCACAAATTGCTTGATCATTTAAGGAAACAAGATGTGGAAGAACAAATGTAAAAGTAAAGCCTCCCTTGTGACTACAAAGTTCAATATGTTACCATTGACATGCAAAAAGCACTTATAATCAACCAAGAAAGCATCCATAAAACTAAATATTAGTTCTTTTTTCATTATGAGAATTACTTATATATAACAACACAGTATAATTTTTTAAGGCCGGCTGTTAAAGAAGCACTAAGGTCCCCACAGAACAAATTCTACAACCCACTGACTGCCATGTCTATTCCTTTGGCATTGCAACTTGTTCCTGGAAGCAATAACTGTCGTATCAACATATTTACACAAAAAGTTTGATTATTTGGAGAAGCCCAGCTGAACCTTCCCTGCTCCAAGGCAGAAGAAGGATAGAACAAGAAAATTGAAAAGCTACTAAATAAGCAACCGCATAAACCTACAATGTAAAAGCTTCAGATGGACCAATAGTGATTTGAACTGCTGACATTTTCATTCTCAAGTACACTGCCAGCATTTTTGAGAAATATTGAACACAAAATCCAAATCAATATGTGTCCATAATAATTCAAAGACATACCCCCTGGTAAGCTAATATTGCATCAGCACTTTGAACTCTGTTGGCTTGTGTTGCACCGAGCTTGTTCCAGAGGGAGTAATCTTGGGGCTTGAGTTTCAAAGCTGTCTCAAAGGCAGTGATGGCTTTATCGTATTCCCTGGACAAATTGTACAGTACACCTAAAACTATGTGCACATCAGCATCTTCAGGTGACATTTCAGCTGCTTCATTAAATAATCGAGCAACCTGCCTCAAATAAATAAATATTACATTGGATGAGCACTTCAAAACAGGTCTAATATACAACGCCAGATAAAATAACAAGAACCCAAGGTGAGAACAAAATATAATGACTTTTCATGCAGACTCCCTACCAGCATACAATCATCATCTTAAAAGACCATGACTTAACGAAATCAATACTTGCTATTATCAAATTCTGGAGAAGATTCAATAGTAGATCCCGTGGGAGATTGGCAGTGGGTGAATTGGATAAATTGTGTTCACCACAAATATAATATATCTGGAGGAGTATACATAAAACCCTAGAACCCCTTAAAGACTTGGCTAAGTTTGATCTGCAAAAATTATGAACTTAGTAATAAGTTATCAAGTTACAGTCTTCTCTCCAATAAAGTGATATAGTAACTCATAAGCCAATGTGGAACTCGCCTAAGCTAATAAATTCCAATGTCCATAAAAAAGATGGTGCATAGCAACTTATATGTCCCAACAAATATGACTGTCCTCAAAAGAACAAGTTACCACACTCCCCTTACTTTTTCACAACAAAGTTTTCTCTGACCAATGCACCATAATCTGCTGTGGCATACCTATCAAACTTGAGTTTGCATATTTTGTATCTACACATATTGGCATATCAATATATGTTTCCAGTACAGGAGCCTCTTTGATATACCACACAATGAAAGATGCCTCTTCATACATGGAGAAGACAAACACACACAGGAATTAGAAAGGTTACGTCAGGTCCGTAAAAGTAAATTATAGGACGAGGTCACACAATAATTGGAAAGATGAAGTCAAGTCCTGTAACCATAAGTTATAAGGGCTTGCCAACCAATCTCTAGCAACTAGTTGGATCAAAATACAACACTGCTAATTAGATACAGGACTGATGTTAAGATCGTCTTAAACCAATGTTACAAGTGATCTTTCAATTTAGAAATATCAACCGAGTCATCTACAGTAAGCTTGACATCAATAACATAAACTATCATGAGAAATTCCATATTTAGAAAAATGCAAAATGATGCAATCTGTAAAACTGAACTCCTACACTGCTGTACTTAATCTCACAAGTCATGAGCAATCAAATCTTTTAAGCCCATATAATGAATTTGTCAGTATACAAACATAGTTCGACTCTCCATAAAACAAAACCTTGAAGTTGGCCCACATAAACCTACTCTTAAAAATCACCATGGAGAAATATATTTGTAATATCAAGTAATCTAATGTCCAACTAAAAGGGATACAAAGTTAAATGGTGGCAGATCCAACAGAGTAATCAAAATCATGCCAGAGGTAGAGCACTCTCAGGAAATATCATAACTTGAACAACACCTACCACAAACTCAATTCCACTTCTTAAAGCACAAGGTCATCTAGTATATGTCCAAAACCCCATCTGGGATAAGGAAGAGGGTAGAAAAATCAAAGGGAAATTAAGTGTACTAAGGCTAGAAGAACTGACAAAATCACTAAAAGGAGAACAACTGAAAGGAACAAAGAGATAAGAAAAAAACTGAACGGAAGAAAAAGATAAGAGGTATGTTCAACGAAGGTAATCCGTCGGAGGTATGGAAATAACACAAATATATCTCTAGTGCCTGAAATAACCAAGAATAGAAACCTTCTCTTATTTTTGGGGAAGTTATCTAATGTCAAGACAATGAAGATTAAAGACTTCACTTTTCATAAACTATCTAATTTATTTATGTTTTCTTATATTTATTTGGTAACTTTAATAAATTATTTCAAAATAATCCTACAATTAGATCTCTACAAAGTTAAAGTTTGATTTCACTTTAAGGGTAGAGATTATCTTTTTTTTTCTTTTGTTTATCTGATAGTATTAGTAGTTGAGTACAAATTAACATCTATAATTAATTAATCTATACAGAGTTAAAGTTTGTTCTTAATGAAAAAAGACAAAATAGAGTTATTATTAGATTAGGATAGATTACTAAAGCCTATTTATAATTGTAGTCCCTTAAGCTTGGTGGAGGTTGATAATTATTAGTAAATTCTAAGATTTCCATACCTAAAAATGTGAAGCTTTCTTTTCTCTAAGTGTCTCATTAACGCATTTTACAACATCTCTGTAGAATAGTAAGGCCTTCTCTAAACAAACATATATAAGGAATTAAACATCATATTCTCACTTCCAACAAACAGCTGTACAAGAACAAGATGAAGCACATCTGATCACGCCAGTTAAAGAAAACAAGCTTCATCTACTATTTAAGAAAATTAAGCTAGCAGGAACTATTCAATTTTCCACAAGGATATGTTTACAAACAATGTTACTTTGGTGGCTATGGCAGCCAGAAAAATGAGTAAAGGGTATAATAATACTCACATCAGCATAATACAAAGAATCAGAAAGCTTGGAAGATGCAAGTGTTCTATACTTTGGGTGATTGCGTAACCATCCATATAAATATTTCAATGCCGCTCCCTGTTCCAGCTCTGCAATTTTAATGAGAAGTTATATTTTCATAGCTGCCAAATTGAAATCAAACTCAAAACCTTTTGATATTGAAGACTTTGATTACACAATTGTGATGAAGCTCTCATGCAACTAATCTTTTCATTTAAAACTTTGTGACAAATACCTTAAAGCTGTGGAAACAACAGTAAATGCCAGTCAAACAGAATTACTAGCAATTACTAACCATTTGTGTGACTCACACCAAGGGCAAGAAGCACTTCTAGATTTGCAGGATCAGCTTCCTGTGCACGCATCATTGCAGCAATAGCCTGTAAATCTCAGTTGAATGAAATTAGAACCTCACACAGCATCTCAAATTTGTGATTCAATAGAAAATTATAATTTGACAACATCTTGATTATGAAATCATCCTAAAACTTAATTCTCAAAGCTATGATCATGATAGAACTAGTATTTCAGATAACAAGTAATGGATTCAATGGAAGTACTGAAACAGATTATTAAGTTTTCAAAGAACATGATATATATGTTAATCCAAAGCATGAACATCCAGATATTTCAGCACTAGGGAAGAACAAGAGGATCACATCAAGGAGAGGTTTAATAAGCTTCAGTAGGAACGGTTTGTTTATAGAACAATATTCTAGCGTTAAGAAGGTATTAGAAAATCAGACGTTTTCTACATGCAAAGGGTTTTGCTGGAGAAGAAGCTTAAAAATCTGCTGGTCTCTAGTCGTGAATAATAATTAGTAGGATACCAAAAGATAGAAAGCAGAAGCATAACAATATTCTAGCATTAAGAAGGGTATTAGAAAATCAGAAGTTTTCTACATGCAAAGGATTTTGTATGAGAAGAAGCTTAAAAATCAGCTGGTCTCTAGTCGTGAATAATAATTACTAGGATACCAAAAGATAGAAAGCAGAAGCATAATGCCACCAGATTGGCAACTTAAAGAAGCTTGGGAGAACATCTGATAACGCCAAATTGGAAACTAGAAGCAGCTTTGAGAAACAACGGGAAGTGACTGATTCTCCAAGAATTTCTTAAACAGAAAACAGAATAGAATAGATTGCATATCTCAAGCTACTAATTCAACATGAAAATTAGAATAACCTGTTGATCATCATCATTCTCCGCATGTGCAATTCCAAGTAACCTCCAACCTTCTGCATTTTCAGGGTTTTGCATAACTTCAGCCTCTAAAGCAAGCACCGCTTCACTCAAAAGGCCCTTTCGGAATAGTTCCTGTCCTTCTTTTAATGGATTTTGGTGACCAACATAAGGATTCATGTCAGAGAACACATAGACACCTCTTGAAGCATCTGATTGCAGTCTGCTAGCTGCTTGCTCATTTAGGTACCTTTAAATTGTTCTGAAGGGTCAGTAAAAAGGGAATGTACATATTGACCAAAAAAGAGAAACATACATGCATAAGAAGAGAAAATTTGCAAGATGAACAAAATCTCCTTGACCATTGAACACAATAATAGCACCAAAGATGGATGTAAAACAACTCAAAGTTCATAAAGAAATAAGAGAGGACAGATCACACAACCACAAGTGTTAATTTGGTGGGATGAAGAGGGGGGAGTTGGTATGACATTGTTTATGTTACTGTATGTCATGAACAGTGACAGAAGACACAGCTTTGTCATAATTCTTAAAACTTTTTTATGCAAATTTTTCCTATTAGATAGGAATTGAAAATTAAGATTTATATTGTCCTAGTTTGTTTAGGGCTTAAGTATTCTATTTTGGCAATCTTAATTAGAATATATTTGCTCTTAGGATCCTTTAGAAACAGCCTCTCAACTAGTTAGGGGTAAAGCTATGTACTACTAGACCTCCCCAGACTTCGCATATGAGCGAGATTTCTACTAGGTGTTGTTGGTTAGTTACTCTTAGGATCCCAAAAAACTTTCTATATATATGTAATCAACCTTTCAAAGAATGAAGGCTGATTTTCTCTACAAAATCTGTATTTTCAATTGAGAAGGTAGATGCCTTCCCCTAAGAATGATATTTTCATCCTAAGAACATTGCTAGTTTCATAATCCTGTGAGTTATTCTTATAAATATTCGTTTTTTTGTTTTCTTCAATAGAGTTCCCTGCAATCATCTGATAGTCCAACAACCCTAACCTAATGACACATCTTTTGTCCATCCTACATGATGATGAAATCTCATGGCATAATTTTGAACCTCGCGACTAGTTCAAGCATCAATTACAAATGCATTTTACATTTGAGGAAAACATGCCAAATGCAGTTTTAGCAATAGCATATGACTACAAGAAAGATGATAAAACCAGGAGGAGGGTCAAAATACTTCATAATAAGTACTATAACTGATCCAATTACCCAAACAAGTCATCCACAAGACAGAAGCTGAGTTTACAAACAAGTACCAAAAGTCAAGAAAGGTCAATCCTAGGATTGCATAGTTGAGTAGATTTTAGGGCAGTGGAACTCCACAAGGTTCTTACACGCTTCTCAACCACTTGTTTCTTACACATATATCTTAGAAACTAATTTCTAAATATTATTTCCAATTTATCAATCTTAAAAATTGTTAATTCTACTTACTCATCATATGCATTCGCCCAATTATCAGTCGAACTCTCCCCTACTGCCCCTTCAACTTGCTGCCCAAATTCGTCCACCCAGTCATTCACATGCAATTTTGAAAACTCGTTTATCCATTGATCATCAACTAGTCTACTTTGCTCTCTAGAAGTGAACTCCTTCACCCATTGATCAGGCCTATGAGAAAGCTGAGGAAAAAAAGAAAATTAAATATTCAAGAGCATATTTGGTTGTTATATCAGGATGAAAGAATCAAGAACAAGCAAAAAAGAGAAGATAAGTTTCATTCTTATTCAAATCTTCTTATAGTCCTTAATCAAACCTTGCACACTTTCCTCTGCTATTTCCCTACCCAAACCACCACCCCAACCTTCCCAGATCAGAGAAGAGTGAGAGAATTGAAATTAATATCTATAGCATTTATCAGATTTAACATGGTGTGCCAGGTGCAATTTCTAAGAATTATCCACACAGTTTCTATAACAGAAACAATCTTTGTAATTATATTGAACAAAGCAATGTGACAAAGCATATCTTTGAACTAGGACTTTGAACAAGTGATAAATTCAATGCTTTCTATGAGAAAGAGAAACTTATCCTTTAAACAAAAAGTTGTCTTATTATTTAGGAAATTAGTAGCTTGCCTCATCGTGTACATATTCATCTGCCCAAGAACTCCCACCATACTGTTGTTGATACTGTGTTGTCCAATCGCCATTTGCAGACAATGTTGTTGGCTTGACTTGATTATCATCAATAATAAGTTCACCACGACTCATCTTTGACACAAACTGAAGAAACTTTGAATTCTATGCACCCCACACCATTCATATAGAAACCATGCAAAGAAAAATCAAACATATTGAATGCTTGTATGATGTGAAGAAAAATAGACTGCTCATGCTTAAATGTTTGTAGGATGCTGGAAATAGTAACCGGCTGACAGCATTGATCTCCATGATGTATCTTTGCTCATCACTTGTTTATTTATAAACAAAGGTAAGATAACAACAACACAACAAATCCAGTCTCCCCGCTTTGCGAGGATCGGGTGAAGGTCATCAATTGTTCGCAACCTTCCTCTTGTATTTTACAAAGAGATTGTTTCCGAGACTCAAACTCGTGACTTTCCAATCACAAATCAGGTAAGATGATTAACAACAATCCAATTTTCAGTCAGCCTACTATCTACATTTTTCTAATAAAGTACTGTTTATATTTTTGTAGCTTAGTCATAGCATTCTTAAAACAAATTACTCAATTCCTTTCCATGAACTTAATTTCTGCCAATTCTCCTACTAATCACATTTTCCTAATAGTTCTTTTGACATTTAGTAGAGCAACAAAATTTCTTATTATGATTATCCACCAAATAACCTATTAGATTACTTCACTGATATTCATCTTTGTTGCAATCATATTGCAGAAATATATGAATAATATTATATTGTTTTCAAAGGCACTTTCCAATGCAAATGTTATTTTTAGATTAAAATTCATGAATTTGAGATAATTCTCATATCAAAAACCAAAAAAAAACTTTATTTTTTCTCCATAAAGCTATTGCAATAAGTCCCCAGAAATATGAGTAATCTTACATGTTTCTAATATCTGAAAAATATTTCCAATTTCAGTACATAAAGATGTGTGGATGAGAATGATGCTGCCACAACATATGCTAAATCTATGAATTTGTAAAGCACGAAAGTAGCACTAGTAATGAGAGCTCATTTATATAGTAACAGAAGAGTTGCCACCCATGAACTGATATGCACACCATGTTCAAGAAACTTGTTAGATGGCAAAGCATAAAAACCTGAAACTTAGGGTCATTGTTTTGAGCCAGTGTTTGAGCAAGCATATGAGTCTGCTCCATTGCGGCTATATTTGAGACATTTGCATGCCTCATCTGACCTACTGATGCCAGTTGTTGTTCCTATAAAATAAATTGGAAAAACATCAAACAGAATGATACTTGTAAATGTGGCCTGCAAAATCCATGTAATTACACTGTGAAACATTCCATGGTCAAACTATCAAGACAAATTAAACAGATTGCATAGAAAACTTCTTAAAATTAGCTTAATGTATAGATCAACAATGAGAAAAGAGCTAAATCTAACATGAGAATCCAATATAAAAGAGAATGAAAAGGAACATTTTGAAGCAATGATATGATTGTTGAATGACAATATTCGGAAAATGTAAAAAGATAGTGAGAAGAAGCAACATCTAAATGGAAGTTTCCAGAAAAACGACATGGATGCAGGAGTACAAAGATTTAAGCATATCCAAACCCATCAAAAATCACATTGGTCCCGAAGAAAGACCATCAAACCTAAAAAAGGTGCACAGAAGTTCACATTTTAATTTTGAAGATCACATAGAAGTTGATACATTTCTCCATACTTGTCTATCATTGTCTGATTTTTACTCGTTTACAAGTTGCTACTCACAGTTTCATATTTGAATAATCACATTATTTTGCACCATAGTTAACATATCTAAGCCTGAGAATGGTCTGAGACCAACAATGACTGTGCAGCTCCATCAGATCTATCAACTAAAAAGCAGTTTCTGTCACCATAAAATATGGACAGTAACTTTTTTACCTGCTCAAATTGTGAGACCCAACCATTGGCACCATATTGTTGTTCAAATGAGTGAGCCCATGCATCAGGATCATCACCTTGTGCTTTGTTATGGTTGAACTCATCAATCCACCTGTCAGGAGCTTGAAGACCAGTTCTTAGAGGACCTTGAGACTCATTCCAATACTCCTCCAGTTCCCGCAATCTTCCAGGAAAAGGTCCCTGTGCTGGGACACTTCCATCAATCTCTAATGAAGACAGCAATGCATTCACCTGATAGAGATAACTTGTGAAGTTGACTCTCATAGCTTTCCATATTTAATGACATTGAAGTAAGAGAATTAAGATTTCAACTTAAGAGAATAAAAAGAACTAACATATCTTGAAGAAGGAAGAGCAATTTTACCTGAGCATTAATATATTCCTCGCTCTGATCAGGAAAAAAGTGCCGTGCCATTATGCTGCTGCGATTGCGTATGCATTTTTTGTCACCTTCAGACAGCCCTAACATCGGAAGGTTGGTAGGACAAAATGGAATTCTTCCATGGCTACTACCAATGAACGAGTGCAAAAAGCTTGACAGAACTGTTTGGGGAGATCCTGCAAAGAATTGAAAAATGCTATTATAGAAGAATTTAAGAATTTATTCATTATTGTTATGGTCACCAACGTTGGCATAGAAACCTTTTATACATCATGGTTATATGGGCTAAAAAGTAAGCTTCTTCCAACATCACCCTTAAAGATACATCCTATAGATTAAATTTTTTTAAGGAAAATGCTATAAGCAAAACAAAGGCAACTTTCAAGATATATACATTCTTGTCACTTAAAATCTCATCTTTGAACTGGCTAGCGTACCACCATCCTCACATGCCCATTCACCTGTTCTAGTGGCATAGCCATCCATGCCTATCAACTCATAATGTGGTACAAGCTCTAGCTCCATCACCTTGTAACTTTTCGAACTATGCAATTTAAAATCTCTAATACACATGATTAATGGGGTTAAACTTTGGCAAACATTTTAGTTTTCCATCATCATAAAACATGATATCCATTAGTATTACATCTTAATTAGTAGCAAAATCCCATAGAATCCAAGAAATTTTGATGGCATCAGTATCTTAAAATCAGCTTTCAAATTGAAAGTTGAGGCCTTACCATCCATTGTCGATTGGAGTTGAGCACTAGGTGTGTAATTGAATTGAGGAACATTAGGTTGAGGAGGAACCCGAGAATGTTGTATCTCATCCCATGCATCACCAAACCCATTTTGATCTGGAGAGCGGAAGCCACGAAGAAATTCTGAACCCTAACACATCAAAAAGATGGGTGCCAAAACTTCCGAGTGATGAATAGAACTTGAAGTAAAATGTAGAAACAGAACACCATACCTGAGTGTTGGGCTGAGATAAAGAACTGTCGAATTCAGCTCCTGGAAGACCCCTCAAAGGGTCTGGAGTGTCCTGATAGAATGCATTCACTGAAGTAGTAGGGGTTGATGCGGGGGCTTCATTTAGCCTTTCCTGAATAATGTGTAGAAAGCAAGATAAAATCAAGTATTGTACATAAGATGTCTCCAATTGGTTGCAAATGATACTATATAATCCAAATTTTACAATTTATTCATATCAAACACATGTAAACATTACATGGACAAGTTTCAATTGTCAAAACAAAGACAAAATAGACAAGCAAAAAAGAGATGAAACAACAGAGGTGAGTAAACAATGAAATAACAATAAGAACAACAAAAATGAAACTGTCTACCAATAAAGAAAAACTAGTCAAATGAGCAAAGCATAAACAATAGGGATAACAAATTATAAAGTTCAAACTTTTTTAATTTTTTAATTTCAATATCCAACTTTTAAAAGTTTTTAATTAAATATCCAAAATTTTAAAAATCGGACAAGCCAATTCAAAATATTGTTTTCATTAACATTTTATTGATGTTATAGATAGAGCAACGTAAAAACTAACATTTAGACGTAAAAACCAACATTAAGAGGACTTGCATGGAATATTTTTTTTTATAGTTTTTTATTATCAAATAATATTTTGAATACATAATACCAATGTGTTTGTCACAAGGGCTCAACAAACACGTTGAGAAAGATGAAGAGCCATGTAGTCCCTTTAAATATCAATCTTCACGTACTTCGTCAACAACGCCAATAAAATATCAATGGAGGTAACTTGTTAACAGAGTTCTATGGTTTTTAAAAGTTTGAATTCTTAATTGAAAACTTTACAATTGAAAAAAAATCCAAAAGTTTTAATACTTTTTAGTTCCTTATCCCTAAATAATAACGCAATAAGCCTTATTATTAACAATACTAAAAAATATGAAAGAAAGAAGACCTGGGTCTTAGAGGAGGAGCCAATAAGAGCATTGGCTAGAGCACCAAGAGGATTGGAAGATGAAGAGGAAGAATCAGACACTGCGCATGCTGCTCCTCCCGTAACAAGATCCCGCATCGCCATCTGTATCTCACTCAGTATTTATCTTCTGTTCTTCCCTCTTTTACAGTCTATCCAATAATCGGGAATGTATTTAGTATTTATGATAACTACGAGCATAAATACAAACCAAATTCGTAACCCTATTAAAGCATCCTGAAAGTCAGCAGCTTTGTACTAGTGAATGGTGTAACCAAACAAAAAAAGCAACAAAGTTCGGGTTTTGTTCTTCGATTTTGATCCTGCTGTTCGAACCAGAACTAAGAAGTGACCGAGATGACAAAATTCCACAATCATACAAGACATAAGGCATGGGGCAGCGAAAAAGAAATAAAATTTAACAAATACACCTGATGCAAAGGACATTAACGACCATTTGAGTGGAGAAACCTTACCAAGATGAGAAATTTGCAGAGTATCTGAGGCGAAAATCAAAGAATAAAGAAGGGATAATTCCTCAACCGTTTGCGGTACGGGTAGTTCCGTTGGGTGATAGGCGGTGAACTACAGCGACTGATGGTTCAACTCGGAAAAAATACCCAATTTCGTGTCCAATTACAATTGTCCTTTATCTTTAAAACCACAAATTGTCTGCTCATTAAAGAGGCAATGGCTTATCCTTGGGCACAACGTGGTCACTGGTCACCTAGGCATGACGACGTGTCTTCTTCAGATAAGATAAATCTCATTTAATTTTAATTGATAAAAATATTATGTAATCTTAACAGAAAAATATAAAAAAAAACTCTAAATTAATCTCTTAAAATTTAATAATCAAAAGTAACTAAATATGATTTAAAAAGAGAAATTTATTTATTTTTGAAAATTTACACAACAATAACACCAGTAAAATTTTTACTGATACGTAAAATTTTAAAAAATTATGTAATATACAACCTTATTTTTAATTAATAAAGAAGTTGTTTTCAAATTACTAATGCACACAAATAAAAAGTTAATACATAAGCAAAAGCATACCAAGTTAAAAGGATTTGGTCCGATTTACAAAAGGAACCAAATCAAACTATATATAAGTCTCAAACAATTTATTTTAGAGGCTGAGCATCCTTTTTGGTATCTAAAGCAATAAACCAAAGGAATCTACTAAATGATGAACTGATGATGAAACATTATTATCATTTCAAATTACTTGCAAGCTTATTGAACTGATGAAATATTATCCTGCTGCTTCTTAATCTCAATGACTATTTTCATATACATTCTAGAAATTTGCTTCGAAAATAACCTCTTTATTAATTAGGAGTAAACTGCATATTATTATACCTCTCTATACTATATTTCAATGGAATTTTTCTGTAACGGCCTAAAATGTACGCCAGTATGATTTGCTTGAAAAATGGTATTAAATTGAGAATTTGAGTTTGATAATTGATTAGCCCTCTCTACACTATATTTTAATGGAATTTTTTTTGTAACGGCCTAAAATGTACCCTAGTATGATTTGCTTGAAAAATGGTATGAAATTAAGAATTTGAATTCGATAATTGAGTTATAAATTGTAATTAAATGGAAATTGAGGTAATAAGAAATTGTAAGAATTAAATTGGGCTAGTCCAATTGATGAGTAAAACTAGTTAATAAAGATAGACCCATAATTTAGGCCTTGTATAAGTAATTGGACAAGTATATATTTGTGTATAAATACAAGGTATTTTATAATGATGAAAAAGTAAGTGAGAAGTTAATGAAGGAAATGGGTGTGTAAGAGAAGCATTGAGCTAGAAGACAAAAGCATTGAATGAAGAAGATAAGAGTGTTTTCTTCTTTTTCGTATCTGTAACCTAGAATTTTAAGAGAGGGATTTTAGCATTGGCGTTGGCGTTGGCGCTGGAGAAGAGAAAGAAGCTTCTGAGAATAAGGTATGGAAAGATTATTTGTTGTACAGAAGCATTTTTGTATGAAGAGTAAAGTATGATAGTTCTGTCTGTTTTTGAATGCGGTATTTTGATTCGGATTTTTCTGAAATGCATTGTTGAGTATTTCGGTTGCTTGTGTTAAGTCATAATGTAGGGTTATTTTTCTCTGTTATGTTGTGTTTCTGAGATGCGTAAGTGTAAGGAAAAATATGTATGGAGATTGAGGAAGAGATTTTGAAATATATGTAGAAGTATTAGAGAGTGTTCAGTGTTGAGATGGTGAGGAAGATGAA
>JANIMX020000280.1:13965-26016 GCA_024582655.2 Erythroxylum kunthianum | reverse complement strand
ACACCTTTACATGGTTTATAACTTATGATCATTCAAAGTCCACATCTATATTGCCATTATTCATCATCTTCCATAACTCATTTTGGGTTGTTTCCTAGAGTGATTCGCTTTTAACCATATTGTAACATTACGATTAATTTGTAGAATTAATTTTCAGTTGTGTAATGCATCTGAAATTTGACTGATTAATATTTTTTGGCTGAACTGGACTTGAATAGACTTCAATAATTTCAGGGTTTGTGATTTTCAAATTCTATATGGTCCATATCTTTACATTTTAAAGTTGTTTTAAAGACATAAACAGCATCTTATCTTTATCTTATTTACCTGAATAATGCTATTTTAGGCTAAGAATTTGTTAAGAAGTGATGTTCCCTATTTCAGCTTAACATTATTGCTCTTGTTGGTCCTTTTATTAATGCAACTCCATAGTTTTAGGTTGTTTGGTAGATGCTAATTCTTTAATTTGGGTCATCTCCTCATTTAATGGGCATCCATAATTTTCCAATAAGACCTTACCTTAGGGAATCGAGTCCTTTGAATCTCCTTTCTGTTGTGGCTATAAAACTCTGGTCATTTGTCAGTAGATATACTCCCTTTAGCATTATCATTTTGTCTTTTAAACTTGATTGCTTGTAAAAGAATATGTTTCATTGTTTTGACATTGTTGATTTTTCAAACCTTATTCGTATGCATAAATGTTGTTGTAATGTTGCTTGTTATGCAAGGCTAGTGCCTAATTTACTATTAATTATATTGATTATCATTCTAATTTCCTACTTATGTTTTCTTCTAGTTAATGGGTATCAAATCTATAAGAGTTGGAACTGTCTTTTCTTACATTTGTGCCCCGGAGTGTACTTCTCATCACACCAAAAACATTTTCCCCTTGCTCTCTTTTCATCGAATTCTCTACTACTCATTGCCTTTGTTCATTGTGAATTCCAGTTGTAGGTGGGTTTATTAACGCTTCTTTGGTTTCCTGGTGTAGGAAGTAATCATGCCTCTGGATTGATCTTGGTTAGAGTTACTGTTTGATTCTCGCTTTTGTACATAGATAGTGCTCCTTCCCCCATCAACCCCAACTATTTTGCTCCTTTTCCAAAGTATGCAAGCACTCTGGCTATTACTATCGCTTCTTGTTTCCTGGCGAGTGTGTAAGCTTGTTGGAGTGTTTGGGTATCCATCATTTTGACTGTGAGCTCCAACTCTGGTTCGAGACCCTTTTGGCAGTGACAGTTTGTTCAAATATTTTTTGAACTGAGCGTAATACTCTAACACTGACCCTTCTTGTTTTAGTTCTTTTAGATCATTTATTGAGTCTTCAAAGATATCTTCGTTGAATCTCTATCTCAAGATGGTTAGAAATTCTTCCCACATCATTGCTTCTCCTCCATTTATGTTCCTTATCATCAATTGGTACCACTCCTGCGCTACTCCTTCCAGGTGCATGGACGCTACTTTCATTTTTAGTTCCTCTAGTGTGTGGTCGATTGCAAAAAATTGTTCTCATCGATAGATCCAACTCCTCACCCCTACCCCATCAAATGTAGGGAAGTCTATTTTATTAAATCTAGTCGAAACTGTATAGTTTTCGTTATCTCTTGGGTTTCTCTTAGTGGCTTCGGTGTCCTCCTTTCCCATCTTTTGCATAAGTTGCTAGAACATGGACTTGATATCGTTGATCTCGTTTTCATTTTTCATTTGTGCCTCTAGTAGATTCTTCATTCCTTCTTCTAAATGACGTACCTCTGTTCCTCTCGTGTTTTCTGCTAGTGCTACTGCCAAAGTTCGTTTGTTCTGATACTAGTTGTTATGATATTTTTATTCATATTCGCTCACTATAGAGTTGATGGAATGTGTTTTTTGGGTGTTCGAGATGATGAACAAATAGGTGAACAAGAAGATATAGGAGAGAGAGAAGATAACTAATTCATTTTAGATTTTTCATACGTACAATAGTTGTTACAATGGCTAATAAATAGTACTAGTAGCCTTAAGGTAATGACACGTGGTTCATCTATATTTGGGTTGTTACAACCGTTACGGATACGATGCGCTTCCTTTTATTTACTAACGTTAGTACTTCAATGTTGTTCTCCTTCTCTCTTGTTTGCTACGTACTTCAATTACTATTCGTAACAAATTGCCTTTGGCATGAATATGATAGAAAAGATATGAAGGATTCTATGGCGAAGAAACTAAAGGATCAACATTCAGTGGCTAAGGATTATTATCCTAAACTTCTAGCACAACTTTAAGTGGGCCTCTGCAATCCAATCGAAAACTTGCTCATCCTACCAAATCAAAGATTTTTCGCTTCGCCTTGTGTTGTGCAGATCTATTTTCATTTTGGTTATCTTTCATTCTACTTATATTTAGTTTTTTTTGTATTATTTTAGTGCCTTTTGTAAAGTTACTCCTTTGTGATCTGAAAGGTCACAGGTTCGAGTCACAAAAATAGTCTCTTTGTAAAAAAAATACAAGGAGAAGGGTATTTATAATTGATGTCCCTCACCCAACCCTTGCAAAGCGGGAAAATCGAGTTTGTTGTGGTTATTTTAGTGCCTTTTGTCAAACTATTTCCATAGGACAAATGTGTATCCCTCCTTTTCTCCTCCAAATGAAGATTATTTTCTTTGATTTGTTGATTAAGATCGAGTTCCAAGCATAAATATGGTTATGTGTGTTCACTATTTCCTTTAATTTTATAAATTGTTTCTTTTTAGGTAAAATTATCTAGGTGGACTGCAGTAAGCAATGATGTTCTTTAAAAGTGTTTCTGTACTTTCTACAACACTTCTTTGTCATGCTGTAAGTTCTTCCTCAATTTGATTTTCACTTATATGGTGGATCTTCTATTTTTGTTTCATCTTTATATTATAATTATGTGGTGGTATTAGAGAACCCTTTCATTCTCTCTTCTACTAAAGGACAAGAAAATATAGTATGAAGTTTAAGTGTACAATTATGTCTGTTGATGAGCATCTTTTGCATTACAGGTTAAACAGTCTAATAGCTGCAGTTCTTTAAAATCGATTAAGATGTTGACCTCTTTCAATCTTGTAATCAGTCTTTCTCTTCTCCACTTTATAATTGCCATGTCTATACAACATGTCCCTTCCTCATTTTTCTATGGTTTTTTATGAGTGCTTCCTGATTGATTCGATTTGGCATTTGACAGTAAGCTGATGTCATAGCCAGCATCCGATATTATGTACTTGTGCTCTTATGAGACAAATGATTTAAATGCATAAACATAAGTACATGGAATATTGAGGCTGATTAAATATTTCTGAAATAGTAGATCCGTTGGTTACTGTATGTCGAATTTTGCTGATACATGAAGTTTTGTATCTCATTCTTAGTTGAGGAAGTCATCCTTTATATGCTTTGCAATTGTCTTCTTGTTGGTGGCAAATAACTAAAAATGTTAATTTACATGCTTGCAGGTTGATCGTGAACTTGGAAAAAGTTGTGCATCCAGAACTAGCATATTTAAAGCTTTATTAAATTATCCTTTCAATGGATTTATGTTCAAGAAATTTGCAACTTTTCATGGGTCAAAAGATCCACAGAATACTGATCTTGTTCCTGATACGTTGGTTGATTTATTTGGGCGGATGCACTCTTACTTGAGAATTTCTTTGACAGAACGTTGCAATTTACGTTGTCAGTACTGTATGCCAGTTGAGGGTGTAGAGCTTACTTCTAGCCCTCAATTATTGTCAAAGGATGAGATAATTCGTTTGGCCAATATTTTTGTTAGTTCTGGGGTGGATAAAATTCGTTTGACAGGTGGGGAGCCAACAATTAGGAAAGATATAGAAGAGATATGCTTACAACTCTCTACTTTGAAGGGACTCAAGACTTTGGCCATGACTACCAATGGTATTACTCTGTTTAGAAAACTTCCAAAACTCAAAGAATGTGGGCTCACGTCTGTAAATATTAGCTTGGATACATTGGTTCCAGCCAAGTTTGAACTCATGACCAGGAGGAAAGGGCATGAAAGGGTTATGGAGTCAATCAATGCTGCCATAAGCTGTGGTTTCAATCCCGTGAAGGTATGTTCTTTAACATTCCTTGGTGAATGGTGATTCTTCGTATGTTTTCTTATTTGTTCATTTTTTGAAAGGCTTTTATTGATACTAAACTCAGAGAAGTGCTTCTCAATTTGTGCATATGCTGGCTGCTATTAGGTCAACTGTGTCGTAATCCGTGGGTTTAATGATGATGAGCTCTGTGATTTCGTAGAGTTGACTCGTGATAGACCAATCAATGTACGGTTTATTGAGTTCATGCCTTTTGATGGAAATGTTTGGAATTTTAGGAAGCTTGTTCCTTTCTCAGAAATGTGGGATAAAGTGGTAAGTTAGAAGTCTATCTGGTGATCTTTTATAGAAATTCCTAAATGCTTTCTCCTAACTTTTGTTATCGATTTAACTAGACAAAACAATTTAAAGAGCTTAAGAGGATGCAGGATCGTCCAACAGATACAGCGAAGAACTTCATGATAGATGGGCATGTTGGGACTGTTTCTTTTATCACATCAATGACTCAGCATTTTTGTGCGGGTTGCAATAGATTGCGGCTTTTAGCTGATGGAAACTTTAAAGTTTGCCTATTTGGTCCTTCAGAGGTAAAACATCTGCATATCTATTATATTGTGACCATGATATGTCCTTGAGACTGGGATCTAGTCACAGGCCTCGACACTTTCCATGTCTTAGTCATGCAACACACAGAAAATATAGACTCCTCCTAGACAGAGTCTTCTTAGGGTTTACTCATATAACTCGCTTCCTTTATTTCTTAAGAATACCCCCTTATATAGGATGTATTCTCATAGGGACAATCGTTAAAGAAACAAACTCAACAAGGAACCCAACACAAAACAAGAAACACGTAATTCAGGAACCATAACAAAGACACCTAAGGCAATCAAACTTCTTAATCAGGCAACCACTAAGTCAGGGACTAATTAGGTAATCCCCCTTTTGCGGCTGTAATGTCGCCCCACAAAAGCATCCACATCAGACTACTTGTATAAATGGGGTGAAAATCAATGTTAGTTGCTAAACTTACTACCGAATGTCAATTACAACATTAGGCCTCAACTTATTATTGCTTTAGTTGCCTTCATCTGTGTTTCCGTATCTTATGAACTTGCATTATCTTTATCCTTACTATTTGATAGTCTTTTATGGAATTGATAATAGAAGAGTAAATCCTCTCATTCTCTGCTCATGATGAAATATAAAAATTCCATATAATTAGGAAGGTTGTTGATTTATAACTGATAGTTCTATGCTTTTCCGTTTTGCATCTTTGAGTGATTGTGCAGTCATATTGATGGATGTGTTTTATTGTTGAAGAATAATAGGATCTTGATTTGAGGAAACAAAATTTCTTTATAGCCTGTTGTTTAAGATTTTCCAAACTTTTCATTCTTTTCAGTTGATATATCATTTTTCACCAGGCTTTTATAGCTTGAAGTCATAATTCTCTAAATTTCAACAAACCATTATGCCTTGCGGTAAAACAAGATATGTACATAATATTATGTCTCGAATCAGTGGAGTGCTTTACCTTTTTCCAGTTTATATCTTTTTTCCTTTTCTTTAGTTTGTGATTTTTACTTATGTTTTCCTTTTGCAGGTTAGCTTAAGAGATCCACTTCGTCATGGCGCTGATGACAATGAGCTTAGAGAAATAATTGGAGCTGCGGTATGCTATTTTATATTTGTTCGAACTTGTAAATTTTATCCATTCTTGATAGATCTCAAACCCCTTTATTTTTAAAGACTTCTTTGTGACTGTCTTCATATTGATATCTGCATAATAGATATTTTCTTTGTTCCATACTCTTCATCTGGGGCATGTTTACGTTATCCTATCAAAGAAAAAATATCATCCCTCAGATTTTTGTCTTTGATTTTGATTAGAAGGCTACTTGCATGTTTCTCAAGCAATTGGATGTGTTTAGACTCTCATTGTAAACAATTTGCCCAGAGGAATGCAACACATGTATACTTCCTGGTATCAGGATTGTGGGTGTGATGTCATTTGGCGATTCTGTTAATCTATGTACATGTTTTCATTGGTTGCAGATCACTCACTGCCTTTGAATTCCATATTTTTGAGCCTTGCAACTTCTGCGTATTTGCTAGTTGACTCAATAATCTCTTTATAACTTCAGGTAAAAAGGAAGAAAGCTTCACATGGTGGAATGTTTGAGATAGCAAAAACGGCAAATAGACCCATGATACATATTGGTGGCTAAGCGTTGGTATGATACATGTTACCCTGTTGTGTGATATGCAGAATATGAACTGTATAATGAAACCTTTTGTTTTACGTATTTAAATTTGTCAATAGCAGGCTCATTTACTTATGATTATAATGCATTGCTATATTGAGATCAAACATAAAAGGAGATTCATTTACTTCAATATCTTTCACTTAAATCAACAGCATGATCCGTAGCAAGTTAGGAGCATGTTCACTTGGCTCAACTTTTACTTGTTTGCTGAAGACTTTTTAAACTCAGTAATCTCAAATCCACTTGACTTTATGGCTGGTTTTTGGTTTTTGGTTTTTGGTTGACGATGAGTGGAGTAATGGCCGTCCTTTGTGGTGCTTTTTATATAGTCTACAGAAATTTTCTGCTTTGAATTAACATTATGTTGCTACTTGAATCTTCAGTAAAATGCGTTCGTTCTTTTAAGCATCCACTTTAGTTATTTCTTACCTTTCATTCATTTGCTTCATGGAAGAGAGTGAATGGTGATATGGCAACTGATGTGTAGCCATGAATGTAGGGATGATTCCACGAAATATTGATGGAAAAACCTGAAATTGGTTCCATGAACACTTCTTTGTAGGGTGCACTTTTCTGATCTCGAAAATTTGACATCATAACTTGGTGAGATTCATTAGTACAAACTGAAAGCAATGAGGAAGACAGCTCTGTTGCTTGTTGATCATAATAGTTCTACAGCTTAACAAAGTGAAAATTTTAGGAGATACGACCTATTTTTTAGTATTGAATATTGATATGTTCATTGAGAATTGCTAAGGTTCGAGGATAACAGTATGGATACGTAAGTTTTACCGGAAGAAATGTGTTGGTGATTACGTGTTCGCATTTCTGATTTTTGGTTTTGGATGCTTGCATAGAGCAACTCCATCTGGTGTTCTCAAGATGCTTATGTACCTCGCTGACTATGAATTGTCTTCGACCATTTCTTCTTTCAGTTTTCTCTATTGATGGGAAAAGACGCTGCTCTATTAATAATTTGATGACTTACTATCGCCACAGCCAGGGAGAGGGAGACTGAAAATAAATTTATTGTAGCAAACATATCAAGATTTTCCTGTTTTATATATTATGATTGTATAATAAACTGTAAAGGTGCTCTCCGCATCTTGAAATTACAGTTTACAACCCAAATCCTATTGTCCAAGAAAGAAGACCGCCGTGATTTGGTTACTGTCTCCACAAAACATAAAAGATATTTGGTTATTGTGATTCTGTGTTTTGTGACTTGTCTCTGGTTGATAGAGGCTCAGTATAAAAAAAAAATACTAATACATATTATTTTTAAATAATTAATTAATTATATATTTTTAATCATATTACATTATAAGGGTATTTTAATTATTTACACAGTTGTTATGTTCTGTTCTGTCAATTGTAACTAAACATTTCATTGTCTCTAATTTTTGTTATGTTCTGTCTTTAGCTGTTCTATTATGTTACGTCTCTGTGTATGAATCACGACAACTTAACGTAGGGTAAATACCATCGACGTATGTTATAGATAATTGTTGAGAATCTAATTTTGGAAATTTAGGGTTTGCAAACATCCAAAGAAGAGAACAAAAAGAAGAAACAACATAAGCTGAAGAACTTAGAGAGATAATTAGTATCAAATAGAAAATAAGAAAGAAAAAGAAAAGAAAATATCAAATCAAAGAAACTCAAATCACTTACATTGCTAGGCGCACTCTTCGGTAACGACACCAATAACTTAACAGGTTATTTCTATATAGTCCAAAGTTTTAAATTTTTAACTTGCTACTCTGTAAGTATACGGATTGTATCTTACAGTATAATGAGGTGTCGATCTCATAAGGAATGACTAGTCAGCTCGTCAATTCAAATTAATATTTGTTTGAGGATCCAATTAATTAACAATTAAAGGAGAAATATAAAAAATTGAAGAAAATTTACAAAATTAAAATTGTCACAAGCAAAGAGATATTGATGTTGAAATCGAAAAAATCGAATTACTAAAGTTAGGATTATCCTTACTACCCCATGTAATTTCTCAAATTTGACAATGTGATCGTGTTTAGTCCTAAGTGTGTCTAATGTATCAGCCATTTCTCTCTCAATATTTGGACTCAATAATCCCAAAATAACAATTAAAATTTAGTATGTGATCTCTCAACCTCCATTCCTAAACTAATCATTAATCAGATTTAATTAACTCATTGGACAACCACCTCTCATCTCATATTTCTATGTAAATGATATAGTAACTTGATAAATGGAGTGTCCTACATGAATGCCCACTCTCATGGTATATTCACAACACATTTCTCAACCCCATATCTCTATATAGACTAAGCATAAGCATTCATAAACCATAACAAACATAAATTACCACTTTGGACAGCCACCCCACATTCCATATCTCTATGTAAATGATGAAGTAACTTGATACATGGAGAGTCCTACATGTATGCCCACTCTCATAGTACATTCACAACACATTTCTCAGTCCCATATCTCTATGTAGACTAAGTATGAGCATCCATATACCATCAACACATATAATTGATCATAACATTGAACAAAAGCAAAATCTTACATGGGTTAAGTGAGAATAATCCTATAACAAGTTTAGCAATCCATCAAACATATAGCAATCATCATCAATTAAGGTTCCCACCTACTTCCCATACAATACCTCAATAAAATACCAAAGAAAAAGATAGGAAAAGGAAGCATACCGCATTAGGAAGCAAGCTGGAAACTTGGACAACTATGGGGATCCTTGGATTTCTTGATGTTTTCCTTCAAAATGCAACCTCAATCACGTCCCTCTCAGCCTCCTTAGGTTATGTAATTTCCCCCCGTTTCTTTTTGTATTTTGGCTTTTAAGAGGGTATTTATACCCCAAGGATGCTTAAAACGATGTAGCAAATGAGACAGTTGGTAGCTGGAATTTTCCAGAAAGGTTGACCTGGCTTCAATCCTTAATATCTTTAAGTTTTCTTATCCAAATGGATCCGTTCTTTCACCAATATGAATTTGCAGTGCTCCTATTTCTTATAGTTCAAAAACGAATCCATCAAGGTATGAAGCTTGCGCTGATTAAATACTAGTGATAGGTCAGCCCTGGAAAATTCCAGGTTACCTTAGGGTCACGTGAGCTGCTTTCTCCTTTCATCTCCCTTTCATTTCTAAGCTTTCATCACATAAAATGGGGTTAAATAACTCCTCAAATGAAGCACAATTCATGCCCAATATCCTCATGCAATTATGCTAACATAATGTACTAAAAACACATTTAAAAATCATGCAAAACCTAACCCTAAAAATCTAATAAACACTCCTTCATGCAACTTCTCATACACACTCTTTGTAATGACCCGAATTGGATCCTAATAGGATTAAGGATCAATGTTTGATGAATTATGTTTCATACATTTCTAATGATGAATTATATGTTCAATTGGTGAACTATATAAAATACATGTGAAATTGAAACTGTAATTGGACCAAAACAAACATGAAGTAATGTGGAAGAACTTAAAATGGATAAAGAAGTTATCGAAGTAATGTTGTAAATTCTATATGAGAGAGTGTTACATATGTTGAATAAATTAAAATAAGGGAATAAAGGAATTAAACCCGACATCGGGTTCTGTTGGGAGAAAATTAAACCCGACATCGGGTTTAATTGAAAGGCTTTCCAAGAGGAATTAAATGAAACCTAACATCGGGTTACGTTGTAAAATGAAACCCGATATGAGGTTACATTATAGTTGATTGATTGAAGGAAGCACATTTGAATAAAGCAATAAAATGAAACCCGATATCGGGTTTAATTGTGAAATTAAACCTGATATCGGGTTACGTTGAATTGGGTTGCCTAAATAAAGGCTGGCATTGACTTAGGCAGAAATGAAACCCGATATCGAGTTACATGCAAAATTGACTTTGCATGGGAAAAGCTAAGAACCAATTAAAATTTGACAAGTGTCTGGTTGATAACTCAAGTATAAAAAGAGTGGTTCAGACAAGGTTAGAACTTTGATTATTTTCGGAGAGTGGTCTGAAAAATTAGAAAGAGAGCAGAAGTGAAGCTAAAGAAAAAAGAAAAATAACTTGGAGAATTTACACTGAAGTTGTGAAAAATCAGTCAGGGGAAATTAAAGATCAAGGTTTGAGAAACATCAACTCAAGAAAGTTTGGATTTAAGGTATGGAAATTAGTATGGAGAGATATTTCCTTTGTGTAGAAGTGTGTAAGCTATTCTAATTTTCGTAAATGGCCACTGACCAGTACCTGATCCAGAGGCCATATCTTTGTCTATACATGCTCGGTTAAGCTGAAATTTGAACCGTGTAACCTACACATTTAGGTATTGATTTCATATGAAGGAAGTCAGTTTTGATTTTGCCTAGAAATGGTGTGAAAGTTGGTTCGAAGTGAGTTTAGTTTTCTGTCATGGTTGTAGGGTTTCATCCGACCAGTGTCTAGTAAATTGAGGATATCTTGAGTTATAGATATCGAAATGGGATGATTCTAATTGCACATGAAACTAGACACATAGGGATTGAATTGTTGTGGAGGACTCAAGGTCTGATTCTACTTAAAAGTGGTTTGAAATTTGAGTCCAAGTGAGTTCTATTTTTCTGTCCTGGTTGTAGAGTTTCTCCCGACCAGTGTGTAGTATTTTAAGCATGTCTTGAGTTTTAGATGTCCAAATGGGCTGATATTTGGGCATAAGAAATTAGAAATATAGGGCTACAAATTTTGTGAAGAACAAAACTTATGATTCGGTTTCTAAATGGCTCAAAATCTGAGCCAAATTGTTTTCGGGTTGCGTTGTAGGTGAAACCCGAAATCGGGTTTAATTGGAGGTTACTATGCATCGGGTTTAATTGCCCAATGAAACCTGATGAACAGTGCCTTCAGGTTTAATGAATAGTGTCATCGGGTTTAATTGCCTAATAAAACCCGATGAACAGTGCCATCAGGTTTAGTTGACCTTCTCAGGTTGACTTTGATAGTTTGACCAGGACTTAGTAAATCAGCCATATCTTGAGTTGTAGACCTCCAAATGAGGTGATTATTTTTGCGTTGGAAACTAGAGAAGTAAGGATACAACTCTCTTCAAGAAATTGAAGGTTATTTAGATCTTTAAGAGATTCGCGGGTTTAATTTTGAAGTTAAACCCGAAATCGGGTTTAGTTGACCGGTTGACCAGCTTAGTAAATTGGCCATATCATGAGTTGTAGACCTCCAAATGAGGTTATTCTTTTTGCGTTGGAAACTAAAGATGTAAGGATACAAATATCATCAAGAAATTTAAGATGAATTATATCTGTAAGAGATTCAAAATTTGACTAAAAGGAGATCCATAGGAATCTGCCCTATGATCTGGAGAGGTTGTGAACATGTTAGGGTATTCTGAGCATAACGTTTCTTGTAGGGGTCCAAATAGGACCAATCATATGTCATTGAAAATATGAGATGTAGGAGAACAAGTGTCTAGATGACCTCTTTCCCTAAAAATCCCAATTACAAGGTGTAATTGGCTCTCCAAGGTTAGAACAGAAATCTGTCCAAGTGAGAGCGGATGAGTTCTATTGTTTTGATTTTTCTTTCTTTATTCATGGTGCGTTAAGCCTCAATTTGGGCGTAATGAACTGTATGTGAGATATGTTAGGGAAGTGCTCTAAAGGCAATCACCTTTAGCACTTTTTGTACATATTTTATTTGATTAATAAAAGAAAGGCATTTTCATT
>JANIMX020000279.1:838432-849214 GCA_024582655.2 Erythroxylum kunthianum | reverse complement strand
GAAATTATAATATTTAAAATACTTTGTATTGTTCTTAATTTTATATTTGTATGATGATGATTAAATGATCTTTTTTTAATATTAATTGTGATACATATTTATATATAAAATATGTGAAAGTTTATGTTAATAAAAATAAAAAGAATGTGTTATTTTAAAATTTTGTTATTATAATTTTTGGAGACATGTTGGTGTAAAAGTATACACTATACTGTACAATATATTAATGAACTATTTTGTAAATTTAAAAAAGTTTAGGGAATATTTTATAATTTTAAAAAATTGTTCGAAACGGAACCCGGTATTAATCGATACCAATACAATACCGTTCTAGAATCTAATCCGAAACCGATACCAGTATGGTATTTGTTTGTATGTTGTATATTTGTTTTAATTTATATCAATTTCGTGTAAAGATCGAACACTCAAAATTTGAATTTAACTGCATACTTAAAATTGTTGGTTAATACTTAATAGTTTCACCGTTTACACTCTTTCTTGTTTTTTTAATTATCTTCACCGACTAGTTTCAATCCAAATCAAAGACAGAAACTCAATCAGCAATATCATACCAGTGATAACGAAGTTCGTTACGTAAAATTGTCCCAGGGAAGAATCTTTTGAGCCAGAGAAATGATACCCAGCTTAAAGTTTCCCGAGACAGAGAGAACAGGGTGGATTTTTTCACGAGACGTGTGCATGCACAGAGCAACACAGAATCTGGAAACGACATATAGGAAGACAGAATGACGGGTTTGTGTAATAACGTTTTGACAATACTTTGAAAAGAAAATGACTATTCGTAGTACTGATTTACAATTTCAAGAAGGATCGTTACATGCTAAAACACATTAAATCTGTTCTTCGTTGTAACGAAGTGTTGTTATTTGTTAACCAGAAAGCTAAGAGCAGATGACGTAGAAATGAGCTAACTTTACTCTGTTTTCCAGTTTAATTCTCGGCTTTACTGTGTTTGTGTGTGGAGACAGATGAAATGAGCGTTATTCAATTATATTATCTTAATCGGAGATCAAAGTTGGTAACTTTTCTTTGTTTAAAATGAAAAAGAGGGGTGTTATGGTAGTTAAGTGATTGGTAAAGGTAACGGTGGGAGATGCTTTTATGCAGGCTTTATCTTTACGTGATTGAAGAAAAGATAGTGTAGACCCACATTAACAAATGACTATAAAATCGTAAAGCAATGCAAGCACAAGAGATTTGAGAGAGATTCCTTTGGGGTTTGCAGAGAGTGTATTTTGATTTCTTTCTCACTTTTTTTATGTTTTCTTCATGATCTCGAAGTCCAAGTGAGTCCCTTCTTTGTATCTAAAAGTCACGCATTAACTTACAGCGTATAGTCATCTTCTAATAAGTTAGTTCTCTTGTGTGCACAAGAAAAGTGTGTAATATTTTGACAGCAAGGCGTACCCTTTCTGATTGTGGTATAGGCTTGTTTAGCTTATTACCTATCTTTTGGTATCTGGGCTTTAATAGGCTAGCTGGTTTTGGGAGGTGTTGGCGAGTGTGGGGATCGTGGTCGTGTCCTTTTTTCTTTATTGGAGATTGTGATATCTGGGTTTTAATAGTTAGATCATGTCGGATGGTTTGAGAGATTTGGGATTTGGGTTTTTATATAGAGGTTTGTGTGGCAAAGGGATTAAATAAGTGTTGGAAAGGAATTTCCTGGGAAAAAAGAGAGAAGAAGTAAAAGAAACTTAAAAGAAAAGAGGGAGATAATGGCAGGAGGTGGAGGAGCAGCGCCGCCACCAAAACAGGAGGAGCTACAGCCGCATCCTGCGAAGGATCAGCTCCCTAATATTGCTTACTGCATTACTAGTCCTCCTCCTTGGCGTGAGTTCTTGACTTCTCTCGAATAAGTTTCGGTTTGGCATTGTAGCTTTGGTTCTTTGGAATTATCAGGCAGAGTTAATCGTGTATTTTGATGGTTCTTCTTTTGCTGTGTTAGTAGATAACGAAGTAAAGTTGATGATATTTTCATTTTGTTGTATATAATCTCTTGGTCAAGCACTTCCATGGTTTAATGATTCTCGTTAAGTTGTCACTTATAATCTTTGATTGTATGGACACTTGCGCAGTTCGTTTGGGTTATGCATTTATCCACTAATTTGTGATTTCATTTATTAAGACGGAGTCAGTTTCTGCAATGCAGCTGAAGCAATTCTGCTTGGCTTCCAACACTACTTGGTGATGCTCGGAACAACAGTGCTTATACCCACTACTCTAGTTCCCCAAATGGGAGGGGGAAATGTAAGCATTGATGGTCAAACAATTCCGCTCTCTCATGTTTTTTATTCCTTGAAGTATCAACGAGTCTGAACTGCTTGTTTCAGGCGGAAAAGGCGAAGATGATTCAAACTTTGCTTTTTGTGGCTGGACTGAACACGTTATTTCAAACAATGTTTGGCACCCGCTTGCCTGCAGTAATTGGAGGTTCCTACACCTATTTGCCAACCACCGTTTCAATTGTCTTGGCTGGTCGATACAGTGATATTTTGAGCCCTACGGAGGTGGCTTCGTGGAACCTGACATTCTGATAAGACTGTTTTTATTTGGTTGCGTGGAAGTGTAGAACAACATACGATATTAAACCACGTCGTGATTATAATGCAGAAATTTGAAAAGATAATGCGTGGAATTCAGGGTGCCCTCATTGTTGCCTCAACGCTCCAAATTGTTATTGGCTTCAGTGGGCTTTGGCTGCTGCAGCAGCTGCTGCTGCTGCTGCAGCTGCAGCGGATGCAGCGGATGCAGCTGGATTAGGAGTTGAAGGTGGAACAGGGTTGGACTTTGAACTGCCCTGCGCTGCAACAACCTGTTGATGCTGTTGCTGCTGCTGCTGCTGCTGCTGTTGTTGAGAGTTGACCTTGGCAAGCAGAGTCTTAATCTGGCTGCCTGAAAGTGTTTCATGTTCAAGCAAAGCATTAGCAAGTGCATGAAGCTCCTTGCTGTTGGTTGTAAGGATGGTTTTTGCATTGTTATAAGCCCTTTCCAGGAAATGTTTCACTTCTTTTTCAATAAGAAGCCTAGTCTCTGTACTCATGCTTTTTCCATTATCATCATAGTTATGGGTGACAACCCCAACTTCTTTACTCATGCCATACTTGGTAACCATTGCTCTGGCGAGACTGGTAGCTTGCTGCAGATCGGAAGATGCCCCCGAGGTAACTTCACTTTCTCCAAAAATGAGCTCTTCTGCCACACGCCCCCCCATGCAAACATCAAGTCTAGCAAGCATTTGCTTGCATGATATGCTTGTCTCATCCTTATCCGGCAATTGGGCAACCATGCCAAGAGACATACCTCTTGGGACTATTGTGGCCTTGTGAACTGGAAGAGCACCATCGGTATGAATGGCCACCAGGGCATGCCCTCCTTCATGAAAAGCTGTTAGCTTTCTTGACTCGTCAGATATTACAGCCGACTTACGTTCACTTCCCATCATGATCTTGTCCTTTGCATACTCCAAGTCATTCATTGTCACTGCTTTAGCACCATCCATGGCGGCCTTGAGAGCAGCAATGTTGACTAGATTTGCAAGATCAGCACCAGAGAAGCCAGGTGTCCCTCTAGCTATAATCATCAAATCAACATCCTCTGCCTTCAAAACCTGAAATGACAAAATCAATTGCAACACAAATTTTAGTTTTGTTACAGCAAATATAACCTTAAAACAGAGGTTTATGGTTTGTCAAACCAATAATGCCTATCAACACATTTCTCCACCAAAAGAGCTGGTCTTCCTTTTTTTTAATAGAAAATGGATACCTTTGACATGTGGGATTCCAAAATCTGTCTCCTCCCTTCTACATCTGGATTTGGAACAACAATGTGACGATCAAAGCGTCCCGGCCTCACCAGTGCCTTGTCCAGAGACTCAGGGAAATTCGTTGCTGCAATCACTATGATCCCCTCATTTTGCTTAAAGCCATCCAATTCAACAAGTAACTGATTCAAAGTCATTTTCATGTACTGCTGATCCTTAGGGTTACGGCTGCCCCCTATGGCATCTATCTCATCTATAAATATGATACACGGTGACCTCTTCTTTGCAGCAGAAAATAGATCTCTCACCCTCCTAGCTCCAACTCCAACAAACATCTCCTCAAACTCACTGCCACTGCATGAGAAAAAAGGAACACCAGCTTCTCCAGCAATAGCTCTAGCCAACATAGTCTTTCCAGTTCCAGGGGGCCCAACAAGTAACACACCTTTGGGAAGCTTCCCACCAAGACGGGTAAAGCGCTGTTATGAGGAAAAGTCGGCAGTTATAGTACAAAGGATATAATAAAACTACTAGCAAGTAATAGGTGTGCAGGTTGGACAAAGAGTAGTATTAAAAAGGATTACAAGGATGTACCTTTGGATCTCGGAGATAATGAACAATTTCTTCCAGCTCAGCTTTTGCCTCATCAACACCCTTAACATCACTAAATTTGGTGTTTGATTCCATGCTAGGTTGAACTTCCTCATGTAAACCAAGTCCTGGTTTACAGTAAATGACAAATCAAGCAAGATGTTTAATATCTAGTATGCACTAGCACCAACTAGCAAAAGCAACTCAAGTGTCAAAATACAATATACCTTTGCTAAGACCCCTATCTTCAATCAGCGCTCCTACACCAGATATTAAAAGAAAAGCAAGTGCAATGGTGCGAATTGTGCGCCACAGTTGTTCTTTAAAATGTCCTCCTTCTGTAGCCACCATATGAATAGGTGTACTAGCAGTTCCAAGAATTCCATCTTTTGTAGATTTTCCCACATTCCTTAAAGCTGAAAGTCCACCAACTATCTCTTCTTCCTTTGCTGAATTAGTAATACCTACAAATTTAGAAACTTTAGGGAAAACTCAAACTGATTCACTTAAAAGCAAGAATAAAGAATCATGCCCCATGAGGAAGAGGCAATGAAAAACTAACCTGTCTATTTTGGAAGGTCAAGATTAAGAGAAATTCAAATCAAAACCAATTTATACTCTTTAATCCTTAGGAGTGTGAATAATTCATTATTTCCTGGATAATATCCATGAATAATCAGTTATAACTGCATGAATATGACCACCCAACCAGGCCCTTGTGAGTTAAGACCCTCTTGACACTAACATGTTGACTTGTCAAAACCAGTCTTAACCAAGAACAAGGTTCAATCAAAATAAATAAATCAATAAACCTCTTTGCAATGTCTTGAGCAGCTCACTCTCATCCAGCCTGTCAACTCTCACTAGCGCCTTAACATATTCTGCAAGTGCTGAAGGATTAGAATGCAGAGATGGTTGATTTTCAAACATTCTTATCACTGCTTCAGGATCATTTCGATGGTAAAGCTCCTTCAAATGTGCAACTTCATTGGCTTCATCAGCATCACGCACTTTGCGAGCTAAGTTACCAACATAGCTCGAATAAAACCTCCTTTCAGAATTAAAAAGCTTATCACCTGCAAAATCATTAACGAGGAAAAAAAATCTAAGTTCAGAGATATGCAAAAGAAACCTCCAGACTTCAGTATCTATCCCGTAATCACTAGATTATAACACAAAGACAGATAATCAGTCTTATTCTCAACTAAGTTACGTTTCCCAACTTAAGATGCAAATGCCAACCGAGTGGAAAAAAAATTAGTCCTATAAGATCAGCAACAGAAGGGATAGGAAGGAAAAATCAGTTACAATTCATGATACAAATGTCAACTGGGTGGAAAAAATGAAATTAGTCCCGTCACATAACAACACAAATGGAAGGGGGAAAAGATACACATAAGGGTATTATCAATGAAGCAAACATGAGAAGTTCAGTTGCCACCGATAACATACCTGCGCCATTTGCGAAACAATTAACTGGAAAGTAACTTCTGGCAAGAAAATTCTTGTTTTGAAGCAAATCCAATTGATGCCTTGAAACCTGGAGCAAGGAAAACATATAATTTATGCGACAAAAAGAAAATAAAATACAATATCACTAATTGAATCACATAAATATGAATAAGGTGACTGCACAGCATGCATATGCAGACATGAATGTTCAAATGAGAATGAGTTGGCAAACATTTAAATATAGTATACTATTAGCTTGGGAACTGAAAGACTAGGAATTGATGTTATGAGCACAGGAATTATGCAGACAAGCAGACACTAAGATTTTAAAATACAATTTTTTTTTCCCTCTGTTATTAATGCGGGATGGATAAAGCAGATTCAGATCTTGATAGAAACAAATAGAATTATTAGTATCACACTAATAGGTTTCTACATCTTTCTTTTATTATTCATTCTAAATTTTCCATCAAGATCTGAAACCTTCTAACTTACAACAGTTTCATAACGACATTTGTTTTAGTCACACATATGCAGCAAAAGGAGTATAAAATTCAACAATCATGATCATGATCAATTGATTTTACAAACTCTGACAAAGCTGGACAGCCTTAAGGCTAGTACTCAATGTGTTCCGTAGCTCACAGAATATAGTCGAATAACAACCTAGATTAGATGGGGAAGATGAAAAGAAGTAAGATGGAGGGGCTAACACTAATAAGCAGCAAGAATAGCAAAGTAACCAGCAGCAACCATAATTCAAAGGCACGCTGAAGATTGACAAAACCAACCAACTTTGCTAACAAAACTTATATGAGACCTAAGAATGCACATTAGGCCTAAAACACAGAACACAATTGATGATATTTCCAAAACATGTGTCAAAGTATTTGATTTCATCGGGAAGATAGATCCACATCTGTTTATAGATTGGACAGCAAATGTGGAGAACTATTTTGATTGGTAAATGTCAGAGGAATGAAAGGTCAAATTTGCAAAGAAGAAAGTAACCACACACACTAAGGTTTGATAAAAAAATAGTTAAGGATAGGCTATGAAAAACAGGCCAGCCAGCAATTATTGAATCGGAAAAGATGAAGCAACAGTTAAAAAGAAAAATACCTGCCTTCCCAATATCAAGATGACCTCCAAGATCAACTTAAATCACTTTAACAAGGAATTATAACTGTTACAAAGTATACAGAGAAGTCTGATGTGCTTTATATTAGCTGTGAAGGAATGAAGACTAAGAAGCAGTTACTCTTTGTAAGAATGATTTAAAGGAAAATTTGAAGAGAGTTAACCATGCAAAGGACCTAGAGGCTGAAGGTTGCTTATCACAGTATTTAGCACCATCATCTATCAAAGAATCAAAATATCAATGAGATTATTCTAGCATAACAGAAACTCCTAAATTTTATAAGCCAACAACAATTAACCTTCACACAGCACAAAGTAATCTATATGCTAAAGGAGAGAGCCCCGGAAATAAGTGCTTTAATGTTATTATGCATATGACTGCCTAGTAAATGTTTACATATGGAAAAGAAAGAAAAGAAGAAAGAATAATCTGGTTATGAATTCGAGAGTTGAAGTGTGAGGCTTTCTTGTCTACTTTTAAATTTTTTGGAGTGATTCATAAACAACGGTTGTCATTCCTAGTTCCTCGTGAAGTCTAGATATGATTTCTAGTAATTCGAAGCTTGCAATCTTTATATAATCTATTTTATCTTATTTGTTGGTATCAAGTCTAGATCTGCTATAGTTTATTTAAGGCTTATTTTTAGCCTAAGATCGCACTCCTATCCCAATTTTCAATTAGTGTGGAACCTGCCCTCTAGTCATGCAGCATCAATTTCAAGTTATTAAAATTTGAAAAACCCAAACTTTTGCGTTAGTTCTTCATCGTCATAGAGAACTGGTCACCAGAAACCCATATTTTAGCCCTAAACATACTTCTTGAATCACAGTATAACAGTATCCAGCAGACAAACACCAAATCCAATCTAACAACATCTTTAAAAGATATCAAGCCACAGAGAATCTCTCTCCTGACAAACAAATAAAAGAAAACTTTACTAATGGCAGCAGATAGTCGCAGCATATTGCAAATAAAAACAACCTTTTGAACTAGACCCAATACGGTTTTAGCCTCGTACTAATGATTAAATTTCTTTTCTTAACAAAAGAATAAGAATCAATTACTTATCCAAAACCCTAATTTCTCCCCCATAATGTTTTGACCTCTTACTGAAACTACTGAGCTTTCAAAAATACTCCTAAGTATTTTGTGATAATGAGAAGAAAGTAACAACTGAATACCCAATGCTTTCAAGTTAAGATACCAAAAAGCTGCAAAACGTTATTACAAGAAACCAAAAAAGAAGCAAAAGCATGGAACCCAAAAAAATTGAACTTTAGGGTTTTATATATCCCCAAATAACCAATCTTTATATCGGGCAAACAAACTATACAAACAGAACGGAGACAAAGAAGGGAACGAATCATAGTGACGTAACAGATGGCTGGAGAGTTGAGAAATCAAAAGGCCCAGAAAGGAGAAGAGTATGTACCTGTGTTATTAGACGCCTCCAAGCCATGGCCTGTTAGAGTCTTTAACTCCGAAGGAATTCAGGGATGCGGTATGGTGTGCCTTCGAGGATGTGTTTGGTTAACGAGAAAACGTAGGAAATGTGCGTGCGAGAGACAGACAAGTAGGCTAAGAAGAAAGGAAAGGGTGGTGCACATGAAAGATTGGAGACGTCGGATTAATTCTACTAATAAAAAAATAAATTATAAAGATAGAAATAATTCAAATTATTTAAATTTAATTACATGTAAAAAATAATTCAATTAAAAATATTTTTATTAATATTTTATTGATGCGAATGATGAAATAAAATAAAATAAAATAGATATCTAGAAAAGTTACATGATTCTTAAATATCAAATAAATTTAATATATTTCAAATATAAATATATTAATATGCTTATTAAAAGAATTTCAAAAATATATATAATCTTTTTAAATGTCAAATTTTATATTATTTTAAGTATCTGGTTATTAGTATAACCTGAAATCAGATATAAGGAATAAAAAATAAACAGTCGTAGGAAAAAAATTGAATATTTTTCTCGGATTCATTCAACATAACGTTTTTTTCTTCTCTTTTTCTTTGTATTTATTCTCAACTAAAACTCTCCATTTAATAATTATTTTATTTTATTCCAATGATTTTATACCATAAAATAAGTTCATTATATTTTTTTAATTTTACTCTTATAATAAAAATCATACACATTCATTTAAAAATTAATAATTTGTCGAATCATTAAAAATAATTTTAATTATTTATTTATTAAATACAAAAAAATTAATTATAAATAAAATAATAAATAATTATTTACAAAATTCAAATACATAATAATCAAACATAAGTAAAAATTGTCATTACCATTCTTAATATTTGATACCAAATACTGATATAACTATTAACTTCTATAATCTCATTTATAGTGCTTGCATATTAAATACGCATAATCAATAATTCCATTCTTATTCTGATTCTCACTTTTCATTCTCATTCTTATTTTTAGTTCTGCTTCCTTCATTATTGGTTACCAAAAGAGACCTAAAAGTAATCAAGATTTATAAGTCTATATCCCAATATGCAATCTCTACCACTTTAAAAAATATTGTCTAAACAACATTATCTATAATACATCATAACTTCCTCTACCATGCTTATTGTCTCCAATTAATCAATACCCACAATTTAAAAGATAGAGGTAGTGAAACTTAGAATCATTTAATTTTCCAATGCAGGGTTTCACAAGCCATTTAGGCTAGTGTCCATAATATATTACAAGTTCATTGTCCTCAAGATGAATGGTTTACATCATATATTGGACCATCAACATGATGAGCAAGCTGAGGATAGATGGAGTAGCTCTTAAGACTGCATTATGATATGCAATTTATACAATTTGGAAAGAAAGAAATTGCAAGTTGTATACGGAAAGGAGATGGAAATGCAGAAGCTGGCATACACAACAATTCATTAGATCAGAGAACTTTTTATAGCTAATGAAAATCATATTAAACTCAGTCCAAGCATAGGTGTTGTTGGAATTTATGAAGCTCTGATTAAAATTAGTTTACTAGGAATCATAGATTTCTAACTCATTAGTTGCTTTCTTTGTTCAAGTGTAATATTGAAACCTTGCCATTGTGTTGTATTTTTGTTAAGCTTTATATATATTATTTTCATTTTCAAAAAAAGATCAAGAGTTAAGAATTTCATAAATTTGAGTGTGTATTAGGTTATTGAATACCAAAAGTCGGTTTTCATTGGTGGTGATAGTATGTGGTTATTAGGAGTTTGACTCCCTACGTGTCATTCAAATCTTCTTTTTTACTTAAAGATGCCTTAGAACTCATTTTCTTGTTGGATTTGTAGTTTCAGAGGAAGTGATTATGTTGAAGGCAATTAAAGTTGTGAAATCCCTAAAAGTTGTGAACTTAATGCCCCTAACTCGCAAAAAAATTTATTTTATGGAGGAAAAAATCTTGGAGAAAGGGGAATAAGAGTGTCAAAGATTGAATATGATTTTGCTTGTGTAAGGATTTTGTTAAGAGTGTATTTGTCTTATATTGGAAAGTCAAGGGACCAAATCTGAATTAATAACAGAGTTGAGCTACTCCCCCTATTGCCAATTAGTATTAGGGTGGAACCTCAATTTTCTTCATGGTATCAGAGTCAGGCTTCACGTGTTAGGCTCAACGGCCACACATGCTCCCACGTCACCCAATATATGTTGTTCACTTGTTAGGCTTGAAAGTTCACCACACGTGCGGGGGCGTGTTGAGAGTGTATTTACCCATCCTGAATTGTCTGCTCCTAAACTCCTCAGTCATCACTAAAGCCGGAGCATACCTGCTAAGTCAGTGGAAA
>JANIMX020000278.1:896205-915017 GCA_024582655.2 Erythroxylum kunthianum | reverse complement strand
CATAAGAAACAAAATAAGGTTCATCATCATTTAAGGAACTACCCAGGGGCCACCCTCATAAGGAATAAAATATTAAAAAAGTGCATATTGATTAAAAAAGTAATTCAAATGCATATTAATTAAAAAAATAATTCAAGAATACAATTTTAACTTATTTATACATAATATAGAAATTTTAAAAATGTAAAATAAAATAAAATAATAACATTGTTATAGTTATTTTAATTTATTTTTTATTAATTCAAAAGATGAATACTAAAATATAGTTAATGATATTTAAGTAACATTTAGATATTATATAACAACTTCTCTACTAGTTACAGGTAAGATTGTATATAGCGAGATTTTTTTAATAAGTCGTCATTATTATTGTTAACTAAAATTGATTAAATAAATTTTACTAACACCTCAGCTAAACATGTTTTGCCCAGGGTAAAGTGGGGTTTAGGCTGTTATGGGCCTAATGGGGTTCTTAAGCTTAATTTCTGGAGGTCTTACAGTCGAACTTAGTTACGTACCTACCAATCTTCTCTGCTTCAACACACGCTGCGTTTTCCCCGTCAACGAAAAGACAAAACATCAATACTTGTGTCTCGTCATTTTCTTTATTCAGAAAAAGATGTTGCGCGATTCCCGAGATACGTTGGTTTCTCCCTTTGCCCACCCTCTCTGAGTGGTTTCATCTCCTCTTTTCTCCCTCTCGTCCTTCAAGCTTCGCCGATTAAGATGAAACTGATCCAATTACGTTGAATTGTGGCAACTTTTAAGTTTAACAGGTGAACTTACTTTGGTTATGCGATTGGTTCTGTTCTTTTTGTTTGTTTTCTGATAGTTTCGTGTCCAAAGATTATGAGTTCTGGGCCGTGTTAATTATGTGTGTTGGATTTGTGTTATTTCACGTTGTTGTTGATTATGTTGGATGTATCAACTGATCCTTGATTTATTGTAATAGCCAATGCTGATTTGCCTTTTTTCTTTGGTCACTCATTGGGTCCAACCAAAAAAAAAAAAGTAATGTTCCTAAACATACTTCTAAATTTGTGGCATGTCAGGAACTGATCCAGCTCATTGACAGCACAATGATGGTATCCAAAGTTGAGTTTCGAGATAGTGATAATGTTGGAAATTCCAATAATGGTCAGTTGTTGCGTGAAATTGAGGCTATAAGCAAAGCCCTTTACTTGGATCAAACACCACTAAAGGCCTTGTTTCCGTCATCTTCTGGTGTTCAGTCTAAATCAGTTGAGAGGCCCAGGCTGCTAGAATCAAAATCAAATGTTAACCTATTAGTTCGTAATGAAACTTTCTTGTCAAAGGACAAGAAAACTTCGTCCATATGGAGTTGGAAGAAACCATTTAAAGCACTATCACATATTGGCCGTCAGAAGTTGAATATTTGCTTCATTCTTCATGTGCATTCCATTGAAGGATTGCCCCCAAGTTTCAATGATTTAACTATGTCTGTGCATTTTAAGAGAAAGGGTGAGGTCATGAGAACAAGACCATCAAGGGTTGTCAATGGGAATGTTGAGTTTGATGAGACTCTAATGCACAAATGTTGTGTATATGGCAGCAGAAATGGTCAGAATTTAGCAAACTACGAAGTTAAGCTTTCACTGATTTATGCTTCCATAGTTGGGGCTTCAGGCGTTGATGTAGGGAAACATTTGGTGGATCTCACGAGGATGTTACCACTGACATTGGAAGAATTGGCTGGGGAGAAGAGTACTGGCAAGTGGACTACAAGCTTCACGCTTGCAGGCAAGGCGAAGAATGCTACTCTTAATGTTAGTTTTGGTTTCTCACTGATAAAGGGAAATTTAGTTGGGCCAACAAGTGATCCAAGTGTTTCGGATATTGTAGAGTTACCTCTCAGCGCATGTTGTGGAACGAATAATGACATCGGAAGAATTGGACGTGTCCCTAGCAATTTGGATCATGGTTTTTCCCAGTCCTCTCACACTGTTGATGAAGTTTCACAGCATTTAGGCTTCGAATTGTCCAAGTCAATAAACTTTCTCTACCAGAAACTTGATGAAATGAATTTGTGCAACCCAGAAATACTTGAAATTCTATCTGAACATGAGGAGTCAATGAAACCAAAATTTATTAAGGGGTTCGAGGTCTACGAAAACACAGATGAAGATTATGACAATATGGATTTTACTGTCATTGAACAGGGAATAGAAATAACAGAGCAACAGTTAGAATCAGAAGGTTTTCTTAATAGTGCTGATGATTCTACAATTGACACTATGAATCTGAATGAAAGTATTATGGATAGTAATGCGTCATTTGATTTGGAGATAACATCTGGCTCAGTGGAGAACACATTTCCAAAGGATGAGGTTATAGTAAATAATTGTGAGCAGGAACAGATCCTTGTTTATAAGGAGCAGGTACATGGTGAAGATGTGAAGTTGAGTGAGAACTTGTTCAACACAGAAATTGCCGAGTTGGAATCCCAGCAAACTATTAGTGAGTTTCTACAGCAAGATAATCGAATGGAAACTAAATCAGATCACAAGGATAAATTGGTAAAGAGGTCCTTGAGCTTGGATCGAATTACTGAAACTGTGGCAATTGAATTTCTTAATATGCTGGGAATTGAACATACTCCATTTGGTCATGGTTCAGAGATTGATCCTGAGTCTCCTAGAGAATGTTTGCTGAGAGAATTTGAAAAGGAAGCTCTAGCTTCTGGGAACTTTGTCTTAGACTATAATGGGAATGCAGAGAGTGAAGTTGATCAAGCTGGGCCTAGTTGTAGAGATCCTGCTGATATATTTGATCTCCCTTCAGTTATTCAGACTGCTAAGAAGGATCACCATGGATTAAGCCAATTACACGCTAGAAGAAAGATGGCCGAATTGTTTGAGGACTTGGAGACTGAAGCATTAATGAGAAAATGGGGTTTAGACGAGAAGGCCTTCCAGAGTTCTCCACGTTGCTCTGATGGATTTGGAAGTCCGATTGAACTCCCCCATGATGGGCAGTCTGAATTACCCCAACTTGGAGATGGCTTTGGATATTTAGTTCAGACAAAGGGTGGAGGCTACCTCCGTTCCATGAAACCTTTTCTTTTTAAGAATTTAAAAAATAGTGGTAACTTAATAATGCAAGTTTCTCGTCCTGTTGTAGTACCTGCAGAAATGGGTTCAGAAATAATGGGCATATTACAGCATTTATCATCAACTGGAGTTGAAAGTCTATGCTTACAAGCAAATAAATTAATGCCTTTGGAGGATGTTACTGGGAAGACCTTACAAGAAATGGCACGGGATGTATCACTTGGAGCTGAAGACCCTGGTAGGTCAGTAATCACAGTACTTACACTTTATGTTTTAATTTCGTTTAGAAATCAGTTTGTCAAAAGCATATGTAGCTAACTTAACATGTTTTTCTCTCTCCACACACAACACATGCATGCGCACAAAGATGCATGCATATTTATATATTGTTTTTCCTATCCAACATAGCTTTTTTTCTTGGTTATTAACAGATCATTTCACATTGCTGTTGCAGGCAGTGTCCTCTGACCCTTGAATCATTGTTGAAGCAAAATACATCAAGTGGAAGAAAAGTAAGACTTCCTACTAAAAATACGTTCTTTAACAACTCCAGCCTGAACGGTATTGACCTTGGATCGGACTATACAACTCTGGATGAACTTTCTCCTTTAGCAATGGATAAAATTGAAGCAATGTTAATTGAAGGGCTGAAAATCCAATATGGCACATCTGTGGAGGCCCAGTCAAGCATCAGTGCTCTTGGAAAAACCAGTGCCAATCTTGGTTGGTCCCTCAATTCTGAAGGCGGGGTAAAACGGCAAGACAATGACTTTGATGAATTGCTAAATCTTTCTATATCCCTAGATGAGTGGTTAAGGCTTGATGCTGGAGTCATCAGTGATGAAGACTACATGAATGAGCACATATTAAGGATCCTCGCAGTGCACCATGCGAAATCCATGGATCCTGTTTCTGGGACGTTTAGAAAAGATAAACACAAGGATAAAGCATATGTTATGGAGCATGGCTTATTGGGCGACCACATAACAGTAGCTCTTAGGATTCTGCTTAGAGATCCTCTTCGAAATTATGAGCCAGTCGGTGCCTCGATGCTTGCTTTAATCCAAGTGGAAAGGATTCTCCATTCTGCCATGGGATTACATAGCACAATGTCCGTAAGTGGCAACAGCGAAAATGAGGATTCTGATTGGATGGGACATAAAACATCAAGTAACTATGGAGAGGAGAATGAAGTCGTTCACTTGTTTCAAATTACAGGAGTTCATCTTTCAGGGTTGAATACTGAACATAGCAAGAATCATCTTTGGGGTGGCAAATTGCAGCAACAGTCTGGGATCCGCTGGCTTGTTACTAATGGCATGTCCAAATCCTACAAGCATCCCATTTCAAAATCAAAGGCAATTGTGGTGTCTAATTCACAGCTGATGACAAAGGGTAAGAGTTATGATACCTTATGGAGCATAAGCTCCCATACTAATGGCATAGGAACTAACATGAAACATTTGGCCGGATTTTGTACTTATATACGAAACCCTGATATTGTATTTACCAAATGAAAACACGCAAGTTTTATCTTTGTTGGAGTAAACAAGTAAGTCACGACTGCACATGGAGCCATAAGATCATTGCAAAATTTGCGTCATATTACAAGTAAATGTGGCATAGCGAGGGTCAACAGCACCAATATTTTCTTCTTGCTTAGAATATCTATAACTTGCAAAATGTAATTGATATCTTCACTGAGATCCAAATGTGTTGTAATCTCATCTTTTATTCCTATGTAATTAGACTTCATGCATATATACTTACCACATGCCCCTTCGCAACTTTTTTGTTTCGCTTGACAAGAAGTAGAACTAAGATATATTCTAGGTCATGTTGGCTTATCAGGAACCTTTTTCTCTTGGGGCTATTTCTTTTTTTTTTTTCAATTAGTTGCCAACTTACTCTTTTATAGGTCTTTCACTACTCTCATGTCTTCCTTTCCTTCTTTCATTTCTTGATCACTTCATAAAATATTTTACTTGTGCCTCTGTTATTCTCTCTCCCTTATTTCCTATTCTAATTTCTTATTTTCCTCCTTTAGTTTTTGCCTTGTCTATTGTAGTAGCACTTGCCGCTCTCTTACCAACAAGATTAGTGAGATTTAATGTCAATATGATAGGACCAAGGACTGTTCTATCAGAATCAGGTTTAATCCAAAAAATTGAACACAAAAACTTTAAACAAAGGATATGAATCACCAAGGAAAATCCTTCCTATCCTCCTCCATTCTTTCCTTTGGTGAGCAGGGGTTGGCTTCCAATGATAAGTAACTTGCACTGTATCCTCCACCAATTCTTTATGTTCATTTAAACGCATTATAGGAATTACATCTAGCAGCTCTTGAGAAATCTCTAACTTGCATACATAATCTAGAAAGGCCTATTCTTTTCATAGAAGTTGCATATTCAGCCATACATAATAGTTGGCCAATAAAATTACCAAGAAACCCAAACTAGTGTGGACCAATAGTTATCATCTATTCTAGTATAGGAAGAACCAGCTTTATTTATCATCAGTAAGCACCTATTAGATCTCCGCTCAAAATCAGGTCAGGTTAGTGACTTCTTATTCATAAATCCACGACATTACCATATCCCAAAAATTTGCCAACACATTTATACAAGTTTACTAGTATCAAATCCCTCAAAACAAGATGATAAGATTCACTATTAATCATTAATTCTCTTTAAGAAAACGTCATAACAATCTAACTTTTATGATTCAGGGAAGACAAATAGAATATTAATGAACATGCTGCCCTGAGAATCTGCAGCCGTGTCATCTTTGCATCCAAATTTAGTATGTCCGTGAAACTGCTATCATTAATTAGTAATGGTCAATAACCAATTCCAAGCTTAAAAAATCTGTAATCCATCTCATCACTGTAGCATACGGTCAAGATAGGGACAAGGGTATAATCCTGACTGCCAAGGATTAGCTTATTTAATAAAATAGGCCACGTTTCCAACAGTAAAGAGGCAGAAATGCAAATGATTGTACATTGGTCTCAAGTAAAATAGTGTTTAACCTAGAACATAACATAATGAAAACATGGAGTTTCAATCATGACAGAAAACTGAGTTTTTTTTCATGTTTGAGAACAAATCTCCCACAACTTGGTGAGATTAAATAAGAAACAGACAACCAATTCCATGTAATTGGAATCTTTCAGGTTAAAACTAGAAGACAGTTTCGATGAAGTCTTGAGAAATAAGATTAAGCCCCCAATCACAAGCACACTCCTAACATGGCTATGTCACGAAGAAAAATTCCTGAAAGGATTACACATAACCAGCCAAAGCATGTAAACACAAGTCACGTTAATTGTGTTTGGAATGACGTTCACAGATATTCACAAAATTTTGTTCTGGTTGCAAGAAGACTAAACAGACAAAGTCATGAGATGGAATTGATAACCTGTCATGTGTTCTTGTCATAAGTAAAGATGGATCCATTAGACAAAGAAAGATCCACGTATTCTAGCTCAATGAAGCTACCTGTGCAACAAAATATGGGAATTCCCACTACCAACTGTTAACTCAACGGTTGAGGTGAACCTACCTCACCACCAAGTTCAAATCCTGGTGGATGTAAGAAATTGAGGGCAATTGCCCCCCCTTGGGCCCTACATAATCAGAAGAAAGTGCCCCTTCTTACCCACAAATGAAGATTGGAAAGATTGTTGGGAACAATTGTTGATTAAGTTACAAAGTGAGAAATGACAGCTTTTCACTTTGTTACTAACCCATAAACATGTAGCCGCAGAGAAGATTAACTTACAAAACTTGACAGATTATTTTGACAACATTAAGTTTCCAGTGCATGTTATGGCTAAGGTCAGTATCAAACTTGTACAAATAAAGTGACAATGGTGTACATTTTATCTTCTTGTCTAGGGTGGGAAGGTGGGTGGAGAGCAACTCCCTATGTTGTTTACTAGTGAACAACCAACAAACAAATGAAGAATTTGACTTCCTTTTCAGCTTTGATAGATTTGAGGTACATTTTCTACAAAAAAAAACTTCTGGAATAGAAATGAATGGAGACTTCAACTTCCTATCAGCATTCATACACAAATTGTTTAAGGAAAATAGTTATATCTATGTGGAATGTTGTTTGTTTGCATTCTTAGTCCATTGCAGTCACTACTAGTAAAAATTACTTAGAGGCATTCTATTAAATGTTTAGAAAATGCAATAATAAGATCAGTGGGAACAACTAGATAAGCAGAAAAACAAAAACAAAAAAAAAGTCACCAAATGGCTTCAATAAAAGGGTACCTCTAGTACAAAAAAATGTGATCCTCCATGATCCAATAGTAAAGCATCCTAATTAGTAGTAGCATTACATAAAAACCATATGAATAAGAAACAAAGAGATAAGAAAAACAGTAAGAGCTGAAAATTAAAACTTAGCGAAATGGTTGCAACTGGCACACATATGTAGTACAAGTAACAAGAAAGAGAGACGAAACATCACTAGTACTTCATTTCACTATGTTAACCTTCTTCTTTTTTCTTACTCAAATTAGCATTTTTAGAACCAATAAGCAGTGTCCTTTGTCCTCGTAATAGTAACTTGCACGATTAGACCGGAATAGGCAAACAATAAAAAGACAACGACAAAGCTCGAACCAAAAATTGGAGTAAACGAATACATTAACTAAAGCAACAAATCTGCAAGGACCAAAAGCAATCACCATACAGTGAACACGTTCTTCAGATTACCACAAAGTTATTTAGAAACACCGTCCACTGAGCCCTCCAAATCAGCTGGAGTGAGCTCAGCGTCCAAGAAGCGGCTCAAGTGTTTATCATCCAAATGTTTCTGTAACAAAACCCTGATATTGATTAAAAACCCCAAAGCATCAGAAACAGTAATTTGTAACAGTTAAGACAACATAGATTCTATCATACGTACCGATAGGCAAGTTCGGTACTTTTGCCACTCAGAAACGCATTCCTCTTTGTCCCACTGACCCTTCAAGAACTTTTCCGAATACCACCTATAAAACATACAAATTTTGAAAGTTTAAGGAAGATGGTTAAGAGTTTTGAGGTGGGGTTTTGATGTCCAATTGTAAAGGAAGAGGAAAACAGAGAGACCTGTTAAAACAATTGTGGTATGCAGTTCTGAGATGAGCACAAGGAGACGTCGATGAAGAAGATTGTACCTTGGCAATACCCATGCCGCTTTGAAACGATTTTCGGCTTCGTTTTACTGCTAAATTTATGAGAATATACAATATAGCCCTTGAAACCAATTATTCTAAGGGACGAATTCGCCTCATACAAATTGTTTCATTCATTTTTACCCATACTTTGATAAAAAAATATTTATAATCTCTCCAACAAATTTATTATACTTATATCCAATTTTTATATAAGATACTTAAATTATTCTTAATAAAAAATTAAAAATTAAAGAGTCAATATTACTTTTATGCTCATTTATAAAAATATCTTTATCCTTACATTTGTCTTTCACTATTAATGTCTCATTTTATTTCACAACGTCTTTTCTATCATTCTTCCTTCCTATATTTAAGATTTTTACATCTTGAATCCTTCAAGCTTCTTCATCAATCGCATCTAGGACCTCCATTGAAGCTTCTTCATCTATTACAACAATGGATAAAGTGATGTTAATCATTTTCCTCAACAGGAAATGGAAGAAACAGTGTCAAAATGGCATACACAGTGAAAAAGACTCCAACATCTTCATTCATTAGAAGAAGTATGCAAGTTCTTTACTGAGTAACTTTGGATTAAAAGAAGCAAAGGCTGTCACAACTCCTCTTGTAGCTACTGAAAAGTTATTTAGAGATGATGGAAGTGGATTTGTGAATGAGGAAACGTATAGGAGCATTGTGGGAAGTCTTCTATACCTCACTGCTACAAGGCCCGATATAATGTATGCAGCAAGTTTATTGGCAAGATTTATGCACTGTGCTACTAGCAAACATCTTGGAACAACAAAACGCGTTCTGAGATATGTGAAGGGAACTCTGGATTATGGTCTGGAGTATGTGAAGGGAATAGAGGCAGTTCTAATTGGCAATTGTGACAGTGATTGGAGTGGTTCAGTGAATGATAGCAAGAGCACTTCTGGATATGCTTTTTCTTTTGGCAGTGGTGTGTTTTCTTGGGCATCAGTCAAACAAAATTGTGTTGCACTCTCTACTGCAGAAGCTGAATATATAAGTGCATCAGAAGCTACAGCTCAAGCAATATGGCTGAGGTTTGTTTTGGAAGATTTTGGAGAATTACAAACTGAAGCAACTCCTCTTTACTGTGATAACACTTATGCTATTGCTATTACTAAGAATTTAGTGTTTCATCAAAAGACCAAGCACATTGATAGAAGATATCACTTCATTAAATATGCATTGCAGGAAGACATCATTGATTTGATCTATTGTCCCACAGAAGAACAATTGGCAGACATCTTTACTAAGCCTCTTACAAAGGATCGATTTAACCTCCTCAAAAGCAAACTTAGAGTAAAATCAGCAATAGACTTAAAGGGGAGTGTTGAACTGTAAGTCTATAGCTGATTAATATTAGTAAAATAAGATGAGTTTTGTTGTTTTCTTTTATGAAATCACGTGAGTCTATTGTGGTCAAAAGGTGTAAGGCTACGTAGAAGAGAAAAAACAGAGTATTATTATCTTCGTTCCTCTTGTCTTCTTTGTTTCTTTTCTTCTCTATTTTTTTTGTAACATCCCAGAAAATTCAAACATACCAACAACCTTAGCGTAGGGTATGTTTCTATTGTATTGTGACAGACTTAGGAGTATAACACTCACTCCACTAAGACTAGCGTTTCATGGAAAACATTATTTCTTAACAGACTGATTAATTATATTGAAATAAAGCTGTGAACTTGCGGCATCAAATATACAATCCTCTCGCTCCATGAACGTCAATCGTAGTAAATTTCTGGTAAAACCTAAATAGTAAGCCAAAATGTTGATGCTGCATCAATGTTTTGGTTGATGCTGCATCTATGTTTGTGATGTCAATCAACAATCTTCCACAGCTAGTTATGGCGAGCTTGTGGGTATTTTTTTCTTTGAGTAGCCACGTTAAGTCACCAAGTCTTATTCCCTAGCTAGCATGCCTTTCCATAGAAAGGAGAGCTACACCCACTTCTCACCTTATCTATGTGTTTAGCTAATAGGTAAAGACGAAAGCATATTTTCCTTCCACAATAAACGAGAGATCTCCCTTTCATTCCTCAATCATGTTCATCTTTTACCTGTTTCTTACAAAGGCCCTCCCTTGTGAAACCAGTATTTGCTGTTAACACTTTCACTAAATTCAGTGTCTCATTGAAGCAAAAATTGGTCTAAAGAAAACGTTAATAAGAATAACAAAACAGAAAAGGAGAAGAGAATGTATGATCTAACAATAATATACAAAACTAGCAGATCTTTTTGGGAAGAAAGAAAGGGCATAGCAAAATTTCACATGCGATTACATTACATAGACTGAAGCAACAATTAAAAGGGGTTTTCCATCATCGTCGGGAATGCTGAAAAATCCACTTACGCTTTGCATGTGCCTTCTCTTTTTCCACAACGTGTCATCTATAAGCTTCGTACTATCATTTCTGTGGCTGTTTTCGTTCTCTTTTATCTTTCCCGACGCTCTTTCGTTGTGGATTGATTAATCTAAAGCTCTCACTCCATCAACAGTCAAGTTGGTCTTTTCCATAGTTCCTTTTTCCGTATGTATACGTATCTGATATTAGCTAAATCCACGCAATTATTACAGGTGGTCGTAACAGTGTCAACTTCAGTGCAATCAAATTGAATTGCATAATTCTGCCTTATAAGCATATTGGGTGCTTCCTAAGACTTGAAATATATACTTTGAACTTCATAATAATGGCGTTCCACTAAGAGATATATATAAAGATATGGGTTAATATGCGAGTAGGCACACGAAGGAGGGATCGACTGATAGTCGATGATAACAGAACAATACAAAACTATACATCGAACTGTTTATTCTTTCTTTCAATAGCGAGTTCTCAGTCAAAAAGGTGGTCTTTGTTGGTCTAAAAAGACATCAAAGCGCACCAAATATTTTGAACACTAAAGCATTCTGCGATCCTAACAAAAGGATCGTTTGAATGAAAGATGGGAATATTATAGTTGCTTGGAACACACCCCACCCTGTAGGGTACTCCTCCCTCACAAATAACGGTTAACTTTTTTTAAAGATTATGACTACATGCATGACTAAGATTTAGTATTCAGGTGGTGATTGCAAGCAATCGAAAATTGTCACCTTTTATGCCATGAAATAAGATAATTGTTCAAAACAATGAAAGAATGGAAATTTCTTTGTTGTATTAATACAAGGTTCTCGATTTTCATAAGTTTAGGTACTTAGGCCGTGACTGAAATACAAGGTCTTGAATTATAATAATCACTTAAACAAAAGGAAGTTGTAAATGTTACTCATTTAATGCTTGGGCTTCAAAATGGAGTCTCAAAGTGAAAGTGAGTAGCTAGCTTTTTTCTTCTTTCCCCATCAAATACTTTGGTTTTTTCCCTTCTTTTTGTTTTTGGGGTGTGGAGGGGAACATAGAGCATTAGATTAGAGACCCTTATTTTCTTTTTCTCTTTTGGTTAAAGTAAAGCACTCTCACATAAAAAGCAATATTAAAAGGAAAATATGGCATTATCTACTCAAAAGGGCCGCTAATTTGAAGCTCTATGCTTTTGAGCTTCAAACAAGCATCTTGGGGCTTATTACGTGGCCATGTGGGAGAAAGCAATATCCGAAAGAGAGATAAGTAGAGAACAGCAAAACAGTTTAGGCTTAGCAGTCAGGCTTTAAAGGGCTTGTCGAGAGAAAAAGTTGCTCTAATTTGACATGACAGCCTTGTTAATGTAAAGGCGATAGAATTACGTACCGCACACTCCTTTTCCCAAAAGTTAGCATTATTTTATGATCATACAATATATATATATATATATATATATATATATATAGTTTTGAATTGTTTATTATACATATGGAATTTGCAGATTGAACATAGTAATGATGTTTCATTAAATTAGAACTAGAAAAAGCCGCCATATTGAGGATAAGGATTGTTTTATTCGTAATTTAGCAGGCCGCTTTCACTGGTGTTTTTCAACATAAATACCCTATCCATGAAATTATTTTTCTCCAGGAATCTTTATTTTATAACAATCATCATTCTCTTTCCCTTTTTTATTTTAAGTTCCTTCCTTGATAGACTGACCTCTTATTGTAATAACTACCTTGCCTAAAACCCCCAAAATTTATACTTACTCAGGGTCTCTGTATTTTTTGAAAACCTCAAGAGAGAATTCTAAAAAATCTATACAGCACAGCAGGTACGGGCGCAATCCCCTGATTAAGCACTGTGTTTTGGAAGATACTCATACTCCTTTCACCAAAAGGAAAATACATATCACGCATTTACAGTAGAATTGGAAAAGCAACTCCCTCATGAGAGGAGGTTGCTGACTAAGTATAAAGGAATGAGTCTTATTTTTGCAACATTGGACTCATTTTCTCTACTCCACAATTACAAAATAAATTTCGTGAGCTTTTGATTATTACATACATCAAAAGGTAAATTGCCTGGTGAATGAAATAGCAACTCTAATATGTTATGTTCTCAACTTTCTATATATTTCATACAAGACACTCGTCATATTTATACAGAGATCCCATTTATCGCACAACAAAATTTTAAAAGATTTGTTAGTTTATCTACCTATCGTCCATGCACTGGCTTCACTCATGATTCTGACTTTCTGACAAGTCCACAAGAAAATCACTTTGTAGAAGTGGAGCTAGTGCCTCGCTAACAGAAGATCTTTGCCTACTAGTTTCTTCAAGTATTACCAAACAAGCTGTCTCACAAGCCTTTGCATTTGCAAAACCAAGTGTCCAGCGCCCATCTGCAGTATGATTGGAGGATGCCTTTGAGTTGTAGCTTGTGCCTTTATTAGCATTAAATTTTGGGTCAAACTCTCTTATACTTAGATGCAACCAAGTAGGATGATCCGCATCTATCTTTGGCTGTTTGATTAAGAAAAGAAATATGTTAAAAGCATCCTTTTCAAATTAAGGACAATGTCTAACAGAGTCACTACTCACACTCAATCCAGCTAATGGAGCTATAGCAAATACAACTCCCCTTTGACTGCGGAAAGGATGTTTCTCTACAAGAAGCAATTTACCACTTACTCCACCTGCTACAGGTATCAGATAAATATCTCTGATTCCAGCATTTGAAAAGGCAATCCTGCAAGGTATTCCAGAACCTACAAGGTTTAAAAGAACGAGTATTATGTCACCGAACAATATGATACAGGGAAAGGTCAAGATTTAATGAAAAGCCAACCTAAGGAAACCTCTGACCCAAAGCTTGCAGATAAAACATCTGAAGCATGGGTTCTTCCATAATCAGGAGGACTCTCAGCAGAGTCTGATAGGGGTTTCTCAAGTAACTTCCCATTACAAATAAAAGACTTGAGTTGAACATGGAGAATGAAGACCTGCATGTATGGTAAGGTGAAGCTTTTTATGCCATGAAAATTTAATGTGCAAGAAATATTGTTTTAGAGCGAATGGAAACAGCAAAAAGCTGTACAAAAAATGTCATCATGGACTCAGTTGTCATCCTCATAAGTAAATGGCAATTACAACAGCTCAGTTTTTGCAGTTCAGAACTATTCATAGCATAAGTTAATTGAGAACAGAGCAATTCATATACATACAGGAAAGACCCACATGAATTAATATGTATATTCCATAAATTTATTGCAAAGCAGAAAACTTTCATTGACCAAATATTGCCAAGAAATAATCATGAACTTGGTATTAATAGTCTCCTAAGACATTAGTGAAACTTGGAGTGCTTTATGTGTAAAAGAAAAACCAATGATAAGAAACCTTGACTGCATCGACCATTCTTTTCCAAGCAAGGTGAGAAGTAGTTGCGTCACCTGAAACAAGCACCGACTTTTGATCTGCTACTGAATGAAGGGAACCGTACGAGAATGAAAAATTAAAGGATTGAGAAAAATTAAATTTTATTCTGCTGATAGAAAAAAGGAATTATACCAGCACTAATTTGCTGGCAGAGAGCATGCTCAAGAAGGAAGAAAGAGTCTTCAGGTTGGGATGGTTGTTCAAGAGCTGCCACAACATTGAAATAGATAAAATGAGTTCATTAATTCATTACAAAAGTGAAATACTTATACAAGAAACGTGTGCTTCTAATGTTTTTATTTCCAATTAATGGTGATTGAGACTATCATATTAATTAAACAGCTTGTCATACAGCATCCATCTGTATATCTGACTAAGAGATGAAGGTACCTGCTTTGCAGCTAGCCCACTCATTTCTCAAAGTGTCCAAGATATAATCAAACCAACTTCCATCAAGTTCTTTCTGTAAGCATTCTCGTGACTGTTCATATGAGGTCTGCCAATGGGAACTAGAAAATATAAAATTTTAGAAAGTTTGAGATGTAAATGAAGTTAACAGGCAACTGTTATAGATAGATTGCAGTTTTCATTGTTTTCATCAGCATATGGTCAGTCCCCAAAGTAGAATATTGAGAGTGGCACAAGTTCTATCTCTGTTTGCATTCCTAGTAAGAATCATATCATTCAACTTTCAGTTGTATAAAGAAAGCTGGGATAGTAGAAACATTCATATACATTAAACATCTTTGAAGTTGGATTCATCCATATTATAGCAAAATAAACAACAACACAACACAACAAACTCAGTCTCCCCGCTTTGCGAAAAACATACCAATTTAATTTACATCACCTTTTTTTTCTCTAGAAGTTCATTTAATGAATCCATTAAAGTATAGATTATTGTTACACATATTTACTTACAATACTCATTCTTACATTAATTCCTCTTATATTTTACAAAGAGACTGTTTCTGTGACTTGAAACCGTGACTTTTCGGTCATAAAAGAGTAATCTTACTAGTTGCTTTTACCAGTTTTCTTAGTATAGTAACCTTAATCAGCCAACTTTTACAGTTTGTTTGGTTTTTAGTACAGTATCAAAACTCCTAACTGAAGTTCCAATATTGGGCACTCTCATGGTTTCAGTTTCAATTCAAACACAGTTTCCAAGTTAAATGACTCGTTCAGCATATTCTAACGACAAATGAACTTTCAAAAAGAACAACATCAACAAATCACATGGGTCTGGTTAAACATGCATCGTGTTTCTGGAAAATGATGCAGATAGCTAATGTTCTCAAAATATTGAACTTTGTTCCTAAGTCTGCAAAAGACAAGTAATACTATTTTCACAGTGGTCGAGTTTCGACCAATCAAGATTGAGAAACAAAACCATGGTCTATGATGCTAAAATATCACAGAAAATGCTCCCAAGAAGTAAGCTGACATTGAAACCGCCTAAAACCAAGAGGAAGTACAAATATCAGCTGAATCCTTACAATGAACTGTAGAAGATTATTGTCATCAAGTTTGTTTCCTTGAAGAGCCAGTAGCTTCAACAATAACCATCCTGTATGCCGTCTTATAAGTACACAACAGCATGGTTCACTAGCCAAAACTTTCAACAATGCATTTGAAATCTGCTGAAGAACAATGAATCAAACCATGAAGTCATGGACCAAGAAAACCTTTAGCTGGCTCAAAGAAAAGATCCAAAATCTAATTTCATGGGCAAAGAAACAAAAAATCAATCAAGATATGTACCTGAGGCATAAATTTTGTGAAGATACTTTGATCTGCTACCTTTAAAGATGAGATGTTGCAACTCTGAGAATGGATATATCAACATCATTATATTAAAGATAGAAGTTTTGTTCAACTACTTGGACTGATAACGCATTAGATGATTCCTAAACAGACCATGAAATGTATTTACTCGTCACAGCTAATTTTGTCCCATCACCTAAGCTTCTGATGCATATTTCTAGTTGTGATGGGAAAAGAAGCATAAAAGAAATACAATGAAGTACAGTATTCTCCAAGTACTAGAAACGAAAACTTGTCAATCAGCACAATAAGAACTCCACCACATTTCCCTCTAACCACGTTAATACAGGTGATTTACCAATTTAAATAATAAAATTTAGCTACCATAATATAAAATGTAATAAATAAAGCTGGATGTATAATGCCTAGCTGCTTACAGAGGGCTCAAATTTGACGCCATCATGTTCTTAGAGAGTATTCTGGGATATTTGACTTGAAACTATAAATTAATCTCCTTAAGCCCCATTGCAACAATAAGAATTATGAGGAAAATGAAAAGGAATCAAGGACCATACTTTTTATACAGTTAAATATATTAAAAAATATTAATTTATTATTTACTATTAAGTAGACACATCTTTATACTAACTCAATTTTTAGAGTAAAATAACCTAAAAATGAGAATTTGAATTTATTTTATATTCCTATGTAAACCAACATCTTAATATCATGCATATATTATTACTTATTAAGTAAAAAAAACATTTGCTTACACACTACTGATATGTTCAACTTGAATTCAAAAGTATTAAAACAACTTAGATGAAAAAACACATATATCGACCAAAAACAAAAGCAGTAATATTTAATTTGTAATTATTCAAAGTTTAAGCTCACTAACTGTTCACTTCAAGGATACATTTGAAACCAAATAGTTTTGTTCAAACACAAACCTAATTCTAAAGCAACATGTTCATCTAATTAAATTGTTTAAAGTTAGTATTTTACTCAATGGTTAAATCAGTATATGTTTTAAACAGTAAGAAATCTTGGTTAGTTTTTGGTGTGTCTATCTTAATTATTTAGTAGTCCTGCGTTGTGCTCATTTCAATTGAATTCATTTTAAGGAACCAAGAATGTAAGTAATAGGGTACCAGTCCAGAATCACATAAAAGAAGATGGACTTTTAATATGTACCGTCACATGCTGCATTGATCCAAGTCCAATCAAGAGTCCCAGCAAATAATCAAGATCTGCATAGCAACAAAAGAGGGAAAAGAAAAAAAAGTGAACTCATTTATCAGTACATAAGCTACCTTCCACAAACCTTGAAAGAATTATGCAATATACCTTTACTCTCTGCTAAAGTTAGCAACAAATATAGAGCTGCTAACAAGTGACCATGATTATTAGACAAAATAAATTCCAGTATTCCACTCCTGAATCAAGAAATATGTCTCAAGTCAGTAAGAGATTACATTATAGCTTTTGCAATTCCTATTCCAATCATTTCATGAATGAAAAACCTCCCAAAATCCATGCAATAAGCAAGATCAAGTATAGTCAACACGCTATTGAAGGTAACACACCAAGTTGGTTCTGGGAGTATTAATAGTATCTCAACTGACTAATTTTTATCCTATAAGTGTGAATAAATTGGATCTGTAAAAATCAAAATTAAACTGAATTATAGCAAACTTGTACAGAACTTCTTTATAACTTATCAAAAATAAAGTCCAACACAAGAATCTGATGCAATCAAAAGAAGTGTTTCAATTTTCATTATGAACACACCTAGATGTCTTCAACAACTCACAATTTCACTCTGTTATCTGCCTTAGATTCACGTCAAGTTAATAACAAGAAAAAGCATCAAAATTCTCCATCCATTTCTTTGATAATCCTACAGAACATGAGAATTTTATATGATAAAATTTGCTAAATGTAATACTCTTCCCTATTAGTAATCACAAGCTTAACAAACGACCAAAATCAATATCCTGGATAGCAATTACATTTTTTGTCAAGAAGCCTATTAGAAAATTCCCATGAAAAATTGATACTTGAAAGATTTCAGGTAGGATCTCACCATCTTGTCAGTTGATTTTATCTACAAGAAAACATAGGTAACCACAATTGTAATGCCATACAAACCTTTTAAGACAAACATTATCATCTGCAGTGCTGTTGATAAGATGCGAACTCAAATGATTGCACTCTGGTAGATTTGCACAAGGAGGCTTCCCATTGCTGTTTACTTCCTTTTCAGATGCAGAACCAGAGCAAATCAATCTTTCTGTATAATTCAGATGGTTGGAAAAAGAAGCACCCACACTTTCTTCATCAACATTTCTCACACTCAAGGACATATCATGATAGAGAACAACTCTGGCCACAGAGTTGGTAATATATTTTCCCCCAACAACTTGAACAAGACGAGAAAGTAAATAAAAAGAAGTAATCGCCGATAAATTTGAACCCTGAAACAAGAACCAGAAAAAAACTTGTTAGAGAAGATTCCTAGGGGAGTTGCATTAATGCACTACAGGATAAGTTGGTCGATCCAGTTTCTGTGAAAATAATTTGGGTTTCAAACTTTGTTACAGATAACATGCTAAATTAAATACAGAATTGATGGAAATTCCAACGTCGAATGTATAAGTATTCACCAAAAGTTCAATATTACCGTCATAATTCCCCTAGGGCTAGGTTTTACAATATATATAGTCCCTTACGTATCCTCCCCTCTCTCTCCAGTACATGCAACATTCCCCTGACAATCATCCTTTTCCTATAACTAACTTATTCACCACTGCCTCTTCTACCCCTGTTCTCCTGTTACTCTTCCGTGCCTGCCTTCTTAGTCCTTCTCTGGTAGACCATCCACACTTGTCGGGGTCATCAACTATACTGACGTGCTCATTTCTATCAAGAATCCAGAAAAAGTGAACAGCCAAGCAACTTGAAGCCAATATCAGGT